>QLNU02013614.1:20796917-20860341 GCA_006491805.2 Dysdera silvatica
TAATAATTTAAACTTAATAATTTATTTAATAAATTTATATAAATAGACTCGATTTATTTAAATTATAACTGATAATTTGGAGCACTAGCGTTTTTCACCCTATATATCCACATGGATATACTTTTATTATCTTTCAATTAACTAGGAAGGACATTTAAAACAGTTATACCACAAAACTTTATCTATGCAATTATCACAAGTTTCTCCAATGAGGCCTAAAAACCATTAAAATATCGAAAAACAGAAAATTTTTTGCAACTTTATCTTTCGATGAATTGGTAAAAATAAGAGGAGGAGGATCGATGATAAAAGAAATCTGTGTTTCTCAATGAAGTGCTGAATTCCTTCATAATCATTTATATTAAAACTGTGGAAGCGAACCACATAACAGAAAAGCCATGGCTCTTCCCATCCTCTTCCGTTTAAAACCTAATTATTATGTCAAAATATCAGGGACATTACCATCATTCCTGCATCTGAATGTAGTATATTATTCACCGCATGTAAAATTGAACATGTCTTCAAAGCACACTAAGTCATTATTACTAATATTATTACAATCGTCCGAGATAATCGATTTAAAACGTTAATTGAACATGGAGACACGTTAAAAGAACATGACGAGTTTGAAGAAATGGCAATGAGAGGAAGAGGAATAATACTGTTAGGTAATTGTTGCAGGAGTAAAATGAATATCGGTAAATACTTTTTGAAAGAGCTGAGTGAATAAAGTGTGAGAAGCCAACCCTAGAGACCATATAGGTGTGTTTAGACTAACAAAACAGAAAGATTTGGAGTAAGAAGAATTTTGAGAAGAAGAAGAAGAAAAACAACGATAGGTGCAGAGAGACCTATTACAAATAATAGTGCCGACGAAATAGTTTACAAATGGACGTAAAACCATAAGACAAACGAAAGAGCTTCAGTTCCGTTGATTTATGAGTCATAAAGGTGTTACAAGTCAGAGATTTTATGACATTCCGTTTAAGTTATGTACGCTTCATTTGAGAGCCATAAATTTCAAAAGACAATAAAGTACGTCTGTCATTTCGTATATATTGACTAAAATGCACTTAAAATATTTTATGACGGTGTTTTAAGACGGCCCTTATCAGGCTTGAGCCCCACTGTAATTCACATCTCAAAAACGCTGCTAAGACATTAAAACCGCCGTTTCGTCGCTCCAGTCATTAAATTAAACTTTCACTCAGAACAAAAGGAAACGACTGATAAGAAAGAGAGAAAAGAAAGAAAAAATAAATTTCTTTAGTTGAAATTCATGTTGCATTCTATGGAATTCAACAAAGGAATTTTAAAAACACGTTTAATATTGACGAGCTAAGGTCTTTGTTTTAAAACTTCTGTAAAACTATGCGGGACGGTGTTAATTCAAAAGTAAATAAGGTAAAATCTGTATAGTCCGGCCATATTTTAACCTGGCACCACAGTTAATCGGAAATTAAGGCAATAAGATAAATCCAGCAAAAAAGTTTAAATAACGGGATGCTGTTCGGTGAGAATGTGAGATGGAAATCTTTTGTACGTTTATTTATGCAAGAAATACAATATTATTTTGAACTACTTACACAGTATGGGTACGATAAACCGTGTCCTTGCATGCTGTTAGTATTTGTAATAGAGCCTAGTAGATTAAAATAAGGGGTTTTACATCAGTGCAGTCAGAGAAGCACTACCGACATCTGGCTGCCTCATCGGAATGGCACAATGGAAAGTTTGTTGTTCTCGTGGTGTTTGCATACTTTTGCATTAAGTAGCGCTTGTTTGCTGTGTGCCTATTTACATAATATTTATACTTCTAATATTTGAAGTATAAATATTATGTGTTTAAATATGTGAAATATTTTTTTGTCTCATATGTGTTTAAATATGCATATTATACATGTATATATTTATCTATACAAATATATTACAAGCATATTTGTACTTATACCTGCATATAATGATATCTAATTTTTTACACGGTTGTACTATGTCCTTTTATGAAGGTGGAAGATTTTTTCTTCTTTTTCCTTAATATTTAAAAACTGTAAAAAAATAACCGTGTAAAAAGAGAGATGTATATATGAAAACGTAAACTTCCTTAAACTAATTCCGTTTATTCTTAACCTCTACTTTTGAGAAACTCTTAAAAATATTGCAGAATTTCTTGTAGAATTCAAAACAAATTCAAGTCAATTTTCAATGACAAAACCGTCTTAAAAATCTGCTATATTATGTATTAGGTTCAGAAACATCTATTTCATTTTACGCCATATAAACATCGTATACGGTCAAATAAAAAAAAATGGTGAAAAAGGCTGCTGTTTGTGAAAAAGACTCGAATTCTGAACATCTTCGGCCAGGTGCAGTAAAACTGATTTAAAAATAACATAACTCTCTACTAAAAGTCTGTAAAAATATGCATTACGTTCAGAAAAACCTTTGATATTTTACGCTATATAACTTTGTCACACGGTCAAATTAGAAAAAAAATTGCTACAATAGTTTCTGTGAGAAACGGACACAAGCGCAGCACCACTGGGTGAGAAGCGTGTAATGTCACCGTTAAACCACCACACAGAGACGTAAACTCAGTGCCTTGCATGAGAAGAATTTTTTTAGTTTGGGCCTTAAACGAATGGTTGGTTCTATGAATTGAAGCGGTACAAGAAAAGAAATCCAGAAAACGCTTAAAAGCAGAATTGCGAAGAACAAAAATTTATTTTAAATAACACTAACTAGGGACCAATCTCAATATTTAGTTTCGGATTTCGCCGTTTGCCACGTAGTGGTCAACACAGAAATTTTATGTGTTGACCACAACGTAGCAATTGTGTTACCCCTGTGAACATCTTACTTTACATCTTTAAGTATGGAGAAAGAGAGCGTTGTTTCTACCCTCGTTCATCTAGAGGTCAAGACCCTGAGGGCCAACGGGGGTGACCTTGGCTCGAATCCAGGATGAGGACGGCATCTCATTTTTTCCTAAAAAAAGCTCTAATATGAGCTAATGAACATGGGTGCCTGAATTTTCACGTATAATCATACCCTCACTAAAAAAAGAGCAAAGAAAAACTCTCTCCCGGAGGCTTTTCTGTGTTGACCATTATTTGGCAATTGTGTTATCTCTGTGAAGGGTAATAATATCTTACATAAATCAAATGTGTAACAGCTCTTCAGTTGTTAAATTTCTTCTATATTTTCTATTAGGTAATTTAGTTCCTCCGGTCTTAATGAGTTTTCCTCTTATGATCACCAACGTTGCACAATTCTCCATGCAAACTTCACAGAACCATTATTGCTAAATATTCGAACAGTGTTTATTAAGGGCTCCATTTTTATGGCTGTTTTTGCGTACAGCTTCAGGTCGCTCATGTAGAGAAGATAGGTCACTTTTAAGTTTTTTATTGTTATTATTATATTATATATTTTCTCGCCCTTCACATAATGGACTTGAGACGGATATGCAAGTACTCAAGATTATTTTTTACAAGCTATACCGTTACCATGTATAGGAACTCGTTGCTTGTTCGACATATGTTCGAATTGTGGCATTTTGCAACTTAATGTAGTATTTAGAGCTGATCTTAAGTATTTCCAGACTTCTGTGCAGTGTGGTTGGCATTAGGGTTACGGCTGACCGAATTTTAAGTACAATTTCGACCTTTTCCACATTCCACCTCGTATTTTAGGCCTTAGTATTTGGTGATTTTTGTTGTCTGTAAATAAATACCATATTTGTAATGCTTTCTGTTTTATTAGTTTTATTAATTAGGATCATGCCTGGCTGTTCATCATTATTATTACTACTAACATGTATTTTCCTGCACACACCGACATCATAAGACTGAAAAGTGGTGTGGTCAATACTTACGTATTTTTCTGTGTTCTTACTTTATTCCTATGCCATGCCAAGAAGCTTCATAGCCGTTCGGCACCTGACCAGGGTTTCATGCCTTTTGTAACACGATGTTATTATTTAAGTCTGTTTAGGAAATCATTTTTTACTTCAGCCCAAGCATCCATTCACATCGCGCTTCTGCGAATCGATGGTGCAAACGAATAGAAATGAAGGACTACTGTGGTTTGAGGGGCGATGCCTCGGAGGCCAACTACTGTAGCATGAGCTCAAGCCAGTAGAGTAACAATTCTCAAATTATGGGGGAATCCAAATAGTTTTATGACAGAGCACATGACATGTTAAATACGATAATATGTCTTGCTGTCAAATGGGGGGCTTGATTCCCATTTGCTGCGTCTCTAATTCGAGCGTCATGTCGCAAGAAACAGTGGTGTAAAAGATACAGAAAACTCAGATGGGAGACTTTACGGTCTAAATATGACTCAATGATATGGTGTGGCCTTGCCATTCGCTATGAATCGAGTCTTAACAAAATGCTTGTACAAAGAAAGAACTGCTGACGTCAAGCGACTTTTTGAATCCATGTCGATGTCACATCTTTTATTCAGTAAGCTTGTTATTATTAATTCAAACACATGTCTATACTTACTGTAATAATTAGTTTAATAATAATTTCTCGTAAAAACCCCGAAGCGTGTTACTTTTTTTCTTTTTGATCATGAGATCCTAGTGCATTAATTATCCTAACCTGATTGTTGTACATTTTCCTATCTGATTAGCTCTCTCATGTAAATCTCCTGACATTAGGTAAATAAAGTTCAGCGTAGATAAACCTATGCATAATTAATGCGATGCCAGCAAATGTTGAATTTCTCACAGGAAAATAATTAGCTTGCATTTTTAGTTCTGGTTTCCTTTCAACAACCATTTTATCCTTTATTTTGTGAAGCATCACGCAAATTCACCTGTAGGTTATATGCAAAATACATTGTGTTGTTATGGTTGCTTCCTTTCATAGCTTATACGGATATGTGCCTATCTTGTTCGGCTACAATCTATGCAACACTGGTAGAGATCTCCCGGCTCTTCCTGTCTATTTTGTCTTCACTTAAATATTCACAAATTTAATTAAAAATGTTACAATGAGAAAAGTTATATTCAGTTTAAGTTACTTTAATTAAAAATGCATACTAAATAGAAAACCCAAGATAATTCCAAGCTCATTTGTAATGTTCATTGCTATTTTCCACTTTTTTACTTAACAACCCCGGGACGCACGTTTTTAACTCAAACTATAAATTTTTATTATATGAGAAAAAGGGCGCCGTCCATGACATAAAGTCGAACTGGGTTTTCTCCGTTGAGTCCGGAGTTCTTTAACCACTAGGCCGTCGAGGACGGGAACGAAGCTGTTTTCACCTTACATAAAGCTTTTAAGATATTATTACTTTCTCAGGGTTTCAATAGGAAGAATTTTCAGGTATATTTTTTTAAACTTTACTAAACCTAGTTGTTCACCTTGAAAGCAAGGGGCCAAACACATTATCGTCAAGCATTTATAACATCAAATTTTATGAAGTGTTATTCATTCTAGCATTGGACTAATAATTTGTTTGACAACGGAATTTTCGAGAGTAAAATATGCAGAGGAATTAATGGACATAGATTAAATAATAGGCGGAGGAATTAATAGACATAGATTAAATAATAGGCAGAGGAATTAATAGACATAGATTAAATAATAGGCAGAGGAATTAATAGACAAAATATATTGTGTCAATATTAGTGCTACTAAAATTTTTGAGTTTTCTTATATTTTCAAACAATATTGGACCTTTCAGAGAGGGGCGCTGCCGTCCACAATTAATAGCAAAATGAAAGTGCAATACACTGTATTTGGGGAATAAGAATTCACACCAGTCGATTTCTAACGAAGGATGTCGGGGTCTGTTCGAAACATGTTGAACTTTCGACCAAACATCAAAAACTACGTTTAATAAAGTTGTTACTAATATTTATTGCAATATTGTTACTATCATGTTAGGTACCTAAAATAGTACGTTTTCGTGAAGGTATAAGTAACATTTTAGCAACGTTTAGAAATTTTTTTTTAAATTGAAATATTTATATATTTTGCAAAATTTCGATCTCCCATTTTCCATTATTTCATCTGCTCTCTTAGTGATTAGATATTATACATTTACAAGGATAATATACAAAGATAATATACGAAGATAATATACAAAGATAATATACAAAGATAATATACGAAGATAATATACAAAGATAATATACAAAGATAATATACGAAGATAATATACAAAGATAATATACAAAGATAATATACATTTACGAGGATAAAAATACGATATGTGACAGATCTTAGTCCAATTTTGGGAGAATTGGAGCTTTTGAATTTAAATTTCACTTTATAATATATGTTGAATTTAAACAAGTTTTTAAATAAAGCAAATCAAAAATTTTAATTTTATTAATTGGTAACAAATTTTACGCCATAAGAACATGAAAAATACTTGTTAGCTTTCTGAAAACCATTTTCTCTACAGCCTCATCTTTTACTCGCGTGTGGGTGTCCCACATTTTCAAAACCTTGGATATCTTGTATCAGAAGGAGAAGCCGATTCGAAGTTACTACATTATTCTCCTTTTTTATTTTTAATTAATTGTCTTAGTTAATGCCTATTTTCATTAACTTTAATACTCTGCTTCAGGAACATCCATCAAACTTAGTCATTGGTAAAAAACTAGACTTTGCATAACAACAAGAAGCGTCTTCTGTCTTTTCGAATAAAATCACACTCGTTAAAAATAAGACTGGGATGGAAAAAATCACTGAGCCTAATGGATGGAGACATTCAGAAAAGTATACAATGGAGCATTTTTTAAAATAGGGCTCTCAGCCTGCCAAAGCTTGAAATACGATATACCAGTATCTGTATAATTTGTGTTTTTCACCACGTTTTTATATTTCAAACAGGGGGATCTCACTCTAAAATGTAATTTTTTTAATTTTCTATTCTACTTCACGTTTCAAAATAACGCGGTAAATTTTCATTAAACTATTATACTCTACAGATACAACGAAAAATCCGTTATTAGGAAATTTCAACACACTCTCTTTTCAAATATCATTAAGATAATGCAAGCTGCCCGACAGAGAAATTGTCCCACTATGAAGGAATGTTCAAAACACAGACCAAATTGCATGCATAGAAAACCGATTAGGTTTATAATAAATGACTTAAATTTCAAATACTTACATGGCTCCAGTGGCCAAGATGGGCATTAAGAAGTGGGACCTCCAGTTTGAAGGATGCATGGCTGAACACTCATGGCATCAGTTCGATGGGTGTCCAAATACTATCGTGGGGTGCGTTAACAATGTGGTGTTGATATGACTCCATGGTTCATCTTATTTAGTGGTTGTGGACGTTCAATCACGTCCCACAGATCCTCAATGAGCGAGAGACTGTGGGATCATTATGGCCAAAAAAGCACCTGCCCATCTTGCAAAGCGTTTAAACTGATCCTAGCTGTATGTGGTCGGAAGTTATCTTATTGAGTAATTGGGTTTTGAACGCCCTACCAATATGATAGTGCCAAGAAGGGCAGAAACTCACCAACATAGTGGCGTTCCGTTAATGAGCGCGATATGCGTACGAGAGGTGAAATCTTGTTGGTGGTGTTAGTGCCCTAAACCATGATGACACGCTGACGAGCAGTGTGAACAGAGAAAAGGAATCCTCCTAATGGTCATGTAGCTTCTAGACTCATACACGGTGGGTATCACTAGTTTGTTTGTGGTTTTACAGTTCAAAGACTTCAATGATCATGCTGCGCCGGGACCTGCTGTTTTTCGAGAAAACCGAACCTTTGGACCTACAATTCTCCAATGACTCCGAACCTCTTAAGGCCTAGGAAACCAATGTGAGACAGTGAGAGGTGCGATCTATGTGAGGTCTCTGAGTAAGCGTTCTTTGCACGGTTGGGAGTCGAACCCGAGTTAACGGGCTCACTCCCAACGGTGCGAGTTGGTGAACACTAGGCGAACGCGTTACCACGCTGCGCCACCACAAGCCGGATATCACTAGTAAGACAGAAAGGAGATTCGTTGCTAAACATTATATAGTTCCATTCTGCACCCCACGCAGCTTCGATGCGACACCACGATGACAACGATAGCTCATCGTTAAGGGGAACCTTTGCAACTGATGGCTGGACAATAAACATGCCGCAGCCAATCCTCCCGACACTGTGCGTTTTGATATCGGAGCATCCAAAACTCTTTGCACACTTTGCAAAATGTTGCCTGTTAGGGATGATGACTGCGCTGCGAAATGACGTCATAGTCGACGATCCGTGTACTTACGATATCAAAAAAATTACTATATACACAGAGTTTTATGTTCTAGTTAAGGAATATGACGGTATCCTGAAAGTGCACAGGTGGTTCTATACTTCTTCCCGATCTTGAGGAGTTTCTTCTATCCTCGTCCTATCCACATTCTGTGGTTTTAGAGTTTCAACAAGAGGCGTTAATGCGTTATCCGGCATCTTCAACTTTGGTTCACAATCCTCTAGTGCCAATAGGTATGTTGGTTTCAGTCTATCAATTGATACGTTAACCTCCTTACCTTTAATTTGTATTAGAAATTACTTCTCGTTTCTTTTCAACGCTGGAAAAGTCCCTCGTACGCTGGTTCGAGTGCTTTTTTCACTCTATCCAGTCTCACGAACACATGAGTGCATGCTTCTAAGTCCTTATGCACAAATACCTTGTTTCTGTAGTGATGTGATGTGGTTGGCTTGAGTATCTCCATCTGTTTTTGCAAATTGCTTGCAAACGTCTGTGGGTTTACTTCCACTTTATGTCCTTCAAAGAATTCTCCAGGGAGTTTGATGGTTTTTCCATAAACCATTTGGGCAATGGAGTGGTTTTGTCTTCTAGTAACGCTCTTCGCAGTCCCAAGAGCACCGTTGCTAACGTCTTCGTCCATCGTATGGAATTATGAGGTTTGATTGCTGTTTTCAAAGTCCTATGCAGGCGTTTGATTTTACCGTTACACTGGGGATGGTAGGCTGTGGTATGTTACATCTTAATCCCCCCATATTGCTGTCAGGCTTTTAAACACTTTCGATTCGAATTGTTCTCCTTGATCGGTTGCCACTTGATAGGGAACACCGAATCTTGTTATCCAATTTTTATAGAATGCCCTTGCAACTGCTTCTGCCTTGATATATTCCAAGGGAATCGCCTCTATTCAACCAAAGAAACGGTCGATGCATGTTAAGCAATAGATTTTGTCATTTGATAGCGGTAGTGATTATAGACCTAATAGGTCTATGTGAATGACTGCAAATCTCTCATCTGTTGGCTTGTACTCACTGAACTGTGATTTTTATGTATGGTGATTTTATTCTTCTGACAATTAATGCACGCCTTAGCCCATTTGCCAACAGTTTTCTTGATATTAGTCCAGATAAACCTGCATGTCATCTGTTTAACGGTTGATTTGACCCCAGGACGGGCCAAACCACGAATTTGGTGAAAGTAGTCTTTTCTGAACTGTCTGGGTATAAATATTCGTATATTTTTCGTCAAAATATCACATCAAAGAAATTTTCACGATGGTAGCGGATACTGTTTAAACTTCAACGACAAGTGGTTTTTCCGAAATTGGTTCAGCTCTTGATCGTGCGACTGTTCATCCGCAATCTGATCGTAATCTATTTTGTTAATGACTTCAATTCGCCATAACGAATCGGCAACTACACTATCTTTTCCACTAATGTGGTGGATATCCATCGAGAATTGAAAGATGAATTGGAGTTGTCTCACTTGTCTGGGTGCAGCTTTTTCATTCTTCTGTAATAATGCATACACTAAAGGTTTGTGATCGCCAAAAATTGTAAATTTTTTCCTTCTAACCTGTACTTGAAGTGCTTAACAGAAAGGTATATACCAAGCAACTCTCTATCATAAGTGCTATATGCTTCCTGTATGTCATTTAACTTTTTAGAAAAAAACGCGATCGGCTTCCAACCCTTTTCTTCATACTACTACAATCCCGCACCAATAGCCCAATCTAAGGAGTCTGTACAAAATGACAGAGGTAATTCAGCATTAAGGAATATTAGCAAAGCTGTATTTGCGAAATCGTGTTTACATTTTTTCTAAGCTTTGTTTCGCTGCCTCAGACCATCTCCGTTTTCTGGTGTGGTCGCTCCTGGCACTGACACACGGTTCGCTCACGCTTATTTTCGCAATTTCTCGCTCCAAGTTCGATATTATTCGAAGCAGGGCATCAACAGAACTCGCACTATCTCCATCTACGGAACACAGTTCGGATTTTGGATTTATTTCCACGATTTTATCAGCCATGGTTGCTAATTTCTCTAGCTCTGCATCGCTGACAATTAAAATGTCTTTATGGCATCTGATAATTTTTCCATCCACATCGTTTTTAACACATTGTCCGAGATATTACTAGTAGCTAATGATTACATTTTCTGCAACAGCTGGCTTGGCTCATGGTCTCCCAACTGGATTTCCGTAACTAATTTACATAATCGCTTGCATTCGCTTTCTTTGAAAATGTTCAACAGTCTCGTTTTTGTCTCCTCGTATTTAGCGATGGAATTACTGTTTATCACATCCCAAATGTTTTCGATAATTTTGGGTTCTGAGAAATTAGGTAATTAAACTTTGTTTCTTCTGTAGTTATACTCGCTATTTTGATTTGGGCCTCCACTTGGTAAAACCATATCTCCGGTTTCTCTATCCAAAAATACGGAATTTTCACGCTCACCTTGTCTGCTTCCATTTTTCGTTTTTGCGTCGGCTTGTCAATCCGTGTGCATCCTGTTCACTTTGGGCTCAATCCGTGAAAATCAGTTTTTTTTTTCTTTTCACGTGGTACTACTGTCCATATATCGGCTTATTTCAACACCATTCCGTATCCATCCGCGTTCTCGGGTCGTTCGAAACATGCACGTGTTTCCAACACGTGCATGTTTTAGAAAAATTGTAAAAGTTTACGATTTTGGGTCACCATATATAAATGTCACCAATGTTCCCGGCGACATATATTACTCGGAGAAAATTAATTATACGTTATTTAAACATAACAACAAACTTTCTTTAGCGGATTATCATGAATGCGATATGAACATACTCAACAAACAGCTACTCGCTTAGACTTCTCGGTGCGATCAGGAATCAACAACTTTCTAGCTAACTGGTTACTGTTGCCAGTTCTAGCTAACACTACTTTTTCTATGCTGTTGCCATTCGACAAACATAATATTATTGAAAGCTAAAATGCCCTGCTGAGACCGAGGGAAGTAAGACCTAGGATGAAACATGACGTGAACCCATTAGTTCCTAGAAATGGCGTATAATGACATTTTAAAGTTAACATTCCTCGTTCTTTCTCTGAACACAGTAACAACAAAATAACTCAATTTTCGCAGCTATGACGACGTCTTAAGTGTCGGCTTTACGCCATGGCCGTAGCTAGGGCGTGGCGAGGAAGGCCGAACTCAGGGGCGCCGGAGATAAGAGGCGTAGAATTGACTGAAGTAACTCTCAGGAGAAAACACGTCTGTGACTAAGGGACCCAATTTGGATGGTTCTGCTGGAGACGCAAGTTCATCAAGCTACGCTTTTGCTTCAAGTGATGGTTATATATTTATATTGCGCTCGCTGTTCGTGTGATTAGACAAAACTTTCAATAATTTGCATAAGTTACACATAATTCTTCCACTCCGCAATTTGCATGCCACTGATTGCATATCTTCATGATGTGGTATTTTCTCTACCATACAGTATAGTAAAATTTCCGTAACAAAGTAACTCTTGAGAAATTTTGTTATAAGAAAAAAATTCTTTGAGCGCGTAACTTTTTGTTTTTAAGTTGAGTAAAAAACAATATTTCAAATGCAAAAAATTAGAAATTGAACGACATGCAATATAATGTTTTTGTTCAGAAATAATGCTGAAAGTACAAGTGACATTGAATTGATTTTTTCCACCCATTTAGGTTTTTTTGCTATTCATGTTCCATTCAGATTTGTTGCTCTTCCTCCCATTTAGAGATTTATCTCTAAAAATTTCATTTCATAAAATTATGTTTGATCAACTAAATTATTCCTTCATCAAAATCGGGCTCGTTGTGTCTGTGAGAAATGTTGTGCATATTTTATGTACGCAACTGTTTCATTCAATATTCATAAATGATATTTATATAAATCGAACACTACGCAGATTAAATTAAACAATAATATTAATCAACGTTTATTGGCGTAGTGATACCAGCGCCGATGTTATGGCGTGATTAGATGGTGAAACGTTCGAAAGAAAATAAATATTTCTGCCTTTGGTGGGACCTGAATCCACTACCCGCCAATAAACGTTGATTTATTTTGTTGTTTAATTTAATCTGCGTAGTGTTCGATTTATATAAAATAAATACATATGCTGCAACGGGCATTTCGATCAATTTAATACCAGTCTCTTTGCAATTTGGTTTAAATAGTAGTCTATGTACTACACCATTCTGCGAAATAACTGGCAACAATATATATACGTTCGTAAAGAGATTATATATTGTCCTTCGTAGCTCAGTGGGTAGAGCCTCCGCCCGGCAAGTGGAAGGTCGTGGGTTCAGGTCCCACCGAAGGCAGAAATATTTATTTTCTTTCGAACGTTTCACCATCTAATCACGCCATACCATCGGCGTTGGTATCACTACGCCAATAAACGTTGATTGATATTGTTGTTTGATTCATAAATTAATTAGAATTTCGTCGAAACGAATATACCTTTATAGCGAAAGGTTTCACTATTCCCGTAAGATTCATTGAAATTAGAATCTACTGTACTTGAAATAATTAAAGGAGCTTTTGAATTATATTTTGGTAATCGTGAAACGTTTTTTCTCCTCGAGTAGCAAAAAAGTTTGCAGAGAACGCTTTCTTTCATCAGGTAACACAATTTTGCAAATGGTTCATCCTGATGTGCGGTTTTTAATCTTAGTCATTGTAAAGATGCAAAATGTCTTTATCTTGTTTCTTTTTTAATGTAGGAGTATATCATCCATCATCTTCGGTTGTCAAGAGGATTTACGTGAAGTAAGAGATGACTTCAATTCTTATTTCCATAAACTAAAATTCATCAGCTAACAGAGGGCGCTCCATCTGCTGTACGTCCCTTGCATAAAATTCATACAATGGACATTTTGCCAAAGGAAGCATGACAAAAAAAATATACGGTCGGTATGATAGATTGGATTTTAATATTGAATGTGTAAATTTCTTTTCGCAGACATAAAATCTGGCTATTCATGGTAATGTTAGTTGGCAACAATATTTTCAGGTACCTTGCGGCCCTAAAAAATTAAGGCTTTTTTAATAATTTTATGAATGAAGTACCTTCATAGATACGCATCCTAAAACTAGTAGGCAGGTGTAAACGAGCTGTTGCACAGGATACCACTAAATTTTATTTTGATGTTTAAAGTTTTTTTTTCTCATAAGATATTTGATTTTACAGCTAATAGTATTGTTTAAATGAGGAAGATGTTATTCTCAAACCCCTGCACACAACATTATAGATATAGGCTTTATAATTCTTTTCTCCATTGATGAGCAAATATACTTTTCCATAAGGATAGAAGACAATTTTTCAGCTCATACAGTTTAAATGCTTCCACTCGAAAAGTACGTGAGGTAGGGAAACATAGGCTTTTAATGCTGAAAGACGATGTGTCGACATTCACGAACGTCACTTATTGGAAAGTCAAAAATTAGAATTATGAAGAGGGGCAAAACCTTTGCGTATAAGCATTGATTTAAATTTTCATTCATTCTATAAAATTGTAAACAAAATAGGTTATAGAACCATATAAGAAGTGGAAGATATGCAACACTTAACAACCACATGCAACTCAACTATATGAGAAGTGGAAGATATGCAACACTTAATCATATTGAATAATCCTCCTTTAATTCTTGGGCAGTTCTCAATGTAATTAAATGCCCTTTATAATTTGAATTAATCAATACAAAAGACTAAATTATACAAATATTAAGCCAAGGTGCATAATTCTAGAAGTTTAGCTTCTGATTCGATAATGCAGACAGACTGAGTTTTCATAATAGCGGAACGATATTTATTCTAAACGTGTGCCTTCACTGAAGAAATCAATGAACGCATTTACCCATTTACTATAAAGGAGCAGACATGTTCAGCCATTGAACAATCTGAAACATCGTACTATTTCATTCAAACTTGAGCATCGATAATGGTGAAAAAACACGTTTGCTTGTGTCTTTTATAAGCGCAAAAACGGCAAGGTGTTGCAGCTCTGAGACTCGTAGTTCTCCATGGAATCCAAACCTCTGTTGTCAATGAAACCAACCTCCAGATTACGGTGGTGAGATAAGCGGCACTCATTCAACGATTATATTGAAACGATTATATCGCGATAAAAGAATGCCTTAGCTGCGCCACCGTAGGGCTGTGGAACTATATTTTCCTGAGGAAGTATAAATAAAGTATGCAGCATGATCCTGTCATCATCAAAATAGCCATAGACGCATTTGTATATATAGAAATATATCAATAAAATGAAGAACTTGGAAAATTACTGGAAAAATTATGTGTGAGTAAGATAAATGCTAATATTTCTCCTAAGATTCTTATTAATGTAAATCGATATAAAGCAGGGCATAATAACTTATTGTATATTGGCGACGTCGACTTGCAAAAGTCGTTTAATTTCAATAAACTTATTTATAGAAATGGGGAATCTCGACAATATTTATTTTGAAAGATTGCAGATAAAACTGAAAAACAGGTTGTGAAGGATTAAGAGAAATTACAAATTGAAATTTAAAAGTGAAGAAGCTCCTGCACAAACAATTGAGATTGGATTGAGTAGATCTTGATGAAAAACTGACCAATGCGAGACAACCGAAAATCTTATGCGGATTGTGAAAGACCATCTATGATACAGCAAACTTTCTTGGACAAGATGAGAAAATTAAATAAAAGAAACTAATTGGAATATTTAGGAAGCGAATTCCTCAGAACATATACGAAGTGCACTTAGAAAGATGTGTATCCAAGTGGTTGCACTTGATGATAAATGTACCATACCCACTTTCTGGATGCATCAAATACGTGTAAAAAATAATATCAGCAACCTTTATGAAAAAAATAAGTTCAATTTCTGAGACAACCTCCTTTCTGAATTTCATTCCAATGTTTCGAATATTATTGACAAGAATGTTATAATAACAATGGCAATAGGATTTTAATAATTTTAAACAACGCAAATCCCGTCACTAAAAGCCTACAATACCAATCTAAAATATTTGAAATTATGGGATTTCTGAAATATTTTGCATTAAATAACTGAAGAAAATTCTCGTATTTATGAATTGTTAAATATGTACAATTCGTGCATAATGCATCGTTACTCGAGTGCGCACCTAAATCACAGCCAAGAAATTGCTGGCCATCGCCAGGAAAGAAGCCAACTTCTTTTCCAGGTAACGGTTATCTCATGATGTGGGGGGAAGGACTTTGGCATGATATTGTCACAGTCTTCAGAGAAATAACTGTTTACATTATTTATGATATGTAAAAATATTTCCTCTGAACTGTAATGCTTATTTATATACAATGTATTTCGTAAGTATATTTACGGATATCGGTTACATCTTAGTTACGTGAAATATCAAATTTTGTGCAATTTTGGCAGTTACCGGAGACATTACGATAGAACCATTTGGGGCTACCTCAATATTGAAGATTGCAAATTAAAGATCATGCGCACTGTGTGATTTACCGTATTTCATAAACTGTCTCCAAATCTCCAGCTTTTTTACTTTTAGATGCTACCTTGGTAACAGACGATGAAACATTAAAGGATATTTCAATAAATGTGTGTATTAATATGATATTTCAAATTAATAATTGATATTACAAAGAAACATATTTTGAGAGGCTTCCCAATTAGGCTATTTAGAGATATGACGTAAAAATATAACGTATAAATGACGTATAAATATAAACTTGATACAGTTTTTAATAAAGGACTGTATCGCAATAGCTATTTAAACAAAATTAATTATAGTTCTATATACATATGTTAAAGGCAATTACCGAATCGATTGCAATCAAAATTTATACACGTTTCTATTCCTAATATTTTTAAATATAAATTTAATAAATAATCATTAAAAACAGTCGCATTAATAATAACAAATAGCATGCATTGTGCTTGAGTTACTTACTAGTATAACACGCCATGGCAATTTCTTTGATCATTTATGCAAGTCAAATACTACGCAGATTAAATTAAGAAACAATTTTTATCAACTTTTTTAGGCGTAGTAATAGTAACGCCAATGTTATGGCATAGTTAGATGGTGAAACGTTCGTAAAGAAAAGAAATGTTTTTGCGTCTGGTGGGGCACGATTTCACGACCTTCTATTATCCGGGCATGTGCTCTTACCAAGCACCTGCCTGGATAGTAGACGGTCGTGAGATCGTGTCTCACCATACGCAAAAAACATTTTTCCTTACGAACGTTTCACCATCTAACCATGCCATAACATCGGTATTACTATTACTACGCCTGAAAAAGTTGATAAAAATTGTTTCATAATTTCTTTGATCAGTTAATTATTTAGAAAGGTATAATTCCCTCCTTTCACAGGTTGACAATGAGTACGCAAATTTTATAAAAGTTATATTCACATAAAAACTTACAGCTAACTCCTAAACTTTTTGTACCTTTACAACTCTTCAATTAAATGTTAAAATTCGTGTAAAAATTATAACTGCGAAAAATAGTATCACAGAATTAAATATGTAAATATGAATTTTATTAAAGTAAGTTTATGAGCAAAATTCGATTGTAAGCAAAGTATTTTTACTAATAAAAATGCATAAATATATAAAAAGGATGCATTAAAAAAAAGTGATCGATTTCCGCAGGCATCGAATGCAAAACACGAAACTCAGGGCCGGTAACTTACCAACTAAGCTACATATTGGCTTGAAGAGAATGTCGTATTTAAAGCTCATATGTAGGATGATTTTTTTTTTAAATTCATATCTCCGAAAATAAGCTGCACTGGTAAGAATGCTGAGACACGTATTTCACCTATTTTGGCTCTACTTTCATAAAAAAAAAAATCAAAATCGGCTGCGCATTCACAGTGGGTTCCTCTTGTGAGTCTTTCTGAACACACTGTACTAAAGGAGTGGTTCTAAAACTTTTTTACTTTATGCTACTCTTACTATCTACCTAGCCATGGAACCATTTTATGTTACTCAAGAAAAATCTAAAAGGTTTTTATTTATCATCGCTTAGACATGAATATAAAAATAAGCAATATATCTGATTTCTCTTTTAATTTCTCGCTTTTCTGTCTAGAAGAAACAGGAGTTGGAGCATTGCATTTCTACTACAATCTGCCTGCCTATCTGTAAACAAGAACTGATCTTAAATTGAAAAAAATATTCATAGTTTTTACTCAGAAGTCTATGAGGAAGTTACGAGAAAAATCATTTTGTAAATTATCAAATATTAAAAATAGAGCACTAGTACTACTTTTTAGATTATAGGAGACAAGAAGGAAAACTGCAGGTTCGAGCTTCCGGAAATCCGGAATTAGTCTAAAAATACATTTTCAGCATCGCAAAGGCAACTCGTAATTATGTTAAGGAAATCTACTCTAAAATATTCCATTCGGCATGAACAATTTTTCCGCGATATGTCCTCCAAAAAAGCGATATCCGTAATTGCTTAAAAAAAAGGGAAAAACTTATCGAAAAGATATAAACGGGTTCTCAGTTATCGAAACGCAATATTTTAATAAAATCAAAAGGCAGAAAATTAGCGGCCCGAACGAAAGGTTATTCCGAAAGAAGAAGAAGAAAGGGAGAAAGAATAACAGTTCTCGAGGAATCGAGACGCTCACGATATTAGAAAAGGTGAGTTGGCGTCTAATCAATGGGTTTTTCTCCCGTGAGCTTTATCTTGGCGCATCTAGGAGGAGGAAAAATGGAATTTATCGTTGCCGCGTCTCGCCAAGTGATTCGCGCGAATTTAACAATAGAGATTGATTTTGTAAACTGAGTTATTGTTTTCCCCCCGTAGGTTCAGTGATTACGGAGCCGCTGAACTAGGTCATAAATCACACCGCGTGGACTGTCAACCTCTACGCTTCGTTTCAATTTTCCCAATCCCGCGTTTGATTACTTCGTTTCGGATTCGAGCGGAGCGGGCGGCGTTCCACCACATGCGGAATGGCTCCACGCGCCAAAGATATAGTGCGGAGTTTTCCCCTTTGATGGCAAGCATGAGTCGAGTTACTGAAGTTTTGCTGCTAACAAATGATGGTTCGGATAGCAGAATTGCCGGGAAAGTCAAAGAAGATGACGCTTTGATTATGGTGTTTTTGAGCAAAAACCCCTTTTTAGCAAACGAATGGGAGCAAATTATTAGAAACGTGTAGACTCAGCCGGATTTCCTTCCCCCCCCCCCTGTCCTTTCTAAACGAAGATGGCAGATGAGAAATATAAATCCTCCGAAACATGTCAAAAATTGGAAAATACACCCTAAAAACCTTGAAAGTTATACGCGGGGTTCAAGTTTTAGCAAATTTGATATATTAAGCTCTTGTTTAGACCGTAAGGGGTTAAATGTAAATGGTTGTAATCAACCTTTTTTCAAGAGCTTGTTTCTGTCCTTTTTTGAGCTTTAAGCAGATGTTAAATTCCTCTGGCATGCAAATGCCTTTCATCTTATTCTTGGGTTTGAATCCCGGGGCGATAAGTATTAGGTTCTCCTCCAGTGGCGTAAAAAGGGGGGGGGAGTCTTAGGGTGCACTAGCCCTCCCACTTTATATCAAGCTACATTTCTGTCCTTAACGACGAAGCACATGGTATGTCTAAAGCTACTTGAGCCAAATAATTTTCACCTTTCTACGCCTTTAGATCCCTCATAAATTTGTGTGTTTTAAAATGCGTTATTTGGATTGCCCCCGTGTAATAGAACACCAACAAACGCCAAATTCTAATTGCAATCTGCGAAATTTCATTGCTATTCTACACTTTATATGATATGCAAGCATATCGCTGCTGTCCACTATATATAAATCAAAATTATGTAAATAAAAATTATCGCCCCTTATCGTAAAAATTAAAAATGCTCTATTGGAATTACTTCTATAACATTACAGTATTTTGGGGTTCATAAAACATAGTTGACTGAGGAAGGATTGCAAAAAAATGAACAACCCCTCAGACGATAAGGGGCTGTCTTCTGTCGAACTTAAGTTGATAAATTGGACATCACACCTGGTAGAAGCCCCAAGTTTTATGGAAGGGCAATCAATAGCCATTGGGGCACATATGGCGGTAAGAGGGGGCTCGAGCTCCCTTGGCCATTTAAAAATTTGATTCGCCCGAACCTGCTATGCATTTACTTTCAAAAGTTTTACAGTCACATTTTAAAATAAGGTACTTTTTAGCTCATTACGAATTGTCAAGCAGTATCAATTATTTTTGTAGCGTTTTGGTATCTTGTACATTCACTCAAATTCTCGATAGCTTTGAGGAAGGTAATAATTTTTCTCAGCATACTCCTAGAAATATTCGCTAATTTTTCTCACCCCTACCCCCTAGAAGTACTCATATGGGCACCCATGTCAATAGCTCAGTATATTTCATTCAAAATGAAGAAAAAACCGTATAACGCTTTATATTATATAAATCGAACACTACGCAGATTAAATCAAACAACAATGTCAATCAATCAACGTTTATTGGCGTAGTGATACCAACGCCGATGGTATGGCGTGATTAGATGGTGAAACGTTCGAAAGAAAATAAATATTTCTGCCTTCGGTGGGACCTGAACCCACGACCTTCCCACCCGACGAACCCGTCAGGCAAGTGGAAGGTCGGGAGTTCAGGTCCCACCGAAGGCAGAGATATTTATTTTCTTTCGAACGTTTCACCATCTAATCACGCCATAACATCGGCGCTGGTATCACTACGCCAATAAACGTTGATTAATATTGTTTGATATAACGCTTTATGTTTTGATAAACACAAAATAAAATTAAATAATATATACTCATAGGAATTTTATAAAATCATAATCAAGTGGATATTCATCTATCGGCGATAATAAAAAAACAGTAAAAGAAAGCATAATTTAAAATAAAAATATATGTGCATAGTAAAAGAGTCGTCGCAGAAATGGCCTTATTTTGGCTACATATTTGCAATAGGCGTCCCTGATTATAAAGCCACATTCTTCATAAAATACTCTCAAGCTCTCAGCTACTAAACTTCACCGTATTTATTCTAGAGAGAAATCTTCAACGGACAGTGAAAGAATTTTAATTTTATCAAGCGATAATAACAGGCGACTTCCGAACAAACTGTTTTGAATTCACGTAGCATAAAATACCGAACATGTGTAATATTCAAAACGTAATAATTATTGCACTTCGGCATTCGTTTTATGGCTCACGAGCAATTTTTCATATGGCATAATTATTTTTTTAAGAAATTACAAAACAAAGATACACGAAATTTCGTAAACGAACCCCAGACCATAGTTACTATATATAAAAAGACCTTCCATAGCTGATGATCATAAAATTATCTGCTGTTTTGTGTTTATCTCTCGCATTTCCATGTATCGTTTTCTTTGTTAAGGCGTAACTAATTTCTACGGGAAAAAGTGACATTTTTGGGTGGAAACCACGGGCGCCTATATGAGTACTTCTGGGGGGGGAACCGAGAAAAATTATTACCTCCTTCTAAAGGCTGTCAAACATTTTAGTGATTGTGTAAAATACTAAATTGCTAAAAAAATGTTTATACTGCTTGACAATTAGTAATGAGCTAAAAAGTACCTTATTTTAAAATGTGATTTTTTTTTACCGTAAATGCATAGCAGAATCGCGTAAAGCAAATTTTTGGGCGGCTATCGGTGGCTCGAGCTTATGTGGTGCCTACGGTGGAAACGCAGGGTCCGACACACGGATACAAACCAAGTCTCATCCTTAATAAACGTGAAACGTCCATCTCATGAACTTTTATTTCCCGTTGTCGCTTCACTAAAAAAAAAGACAAGAGCATACCGTAAACCTAGTATTGCACTCGGGACCCAATGTATACTGACAGTAAGGCATTTTTCATAATAATGACCGTCTAACGGCCAACTGTTAATTATTATAATTATTAATTAGCTTTTTAACTCTAAATGAATGGACTTGTTTTAAAGAGTAACAGTAAGCGACAAACGACCCTTGTAATAATTAATGGCTTTGACATAATACGCATGGTAATGAGCCTGGTATTCGATGGTAATTCCTCCGGCGTTGAATCCAATTTCTATAGCAAATTTAAATCTTTTAAGAAATAAAAAGACAACGTCTACATTACAGGAAAGTCGTCTACATTACAATATCAACAATATCTACATCAACATCAACAATATCTACATCAACAATATCAACAATATCTGCATCAACAATATCAACAATATCTACATCAACAATATCAACAATATCTACATTAACGATACCAACAATATCTGCATCAACAATATCAACAATATCTACATCAACAATATCAACAATATCTACATCAACAATATCAACAATATCTACATTAACAATATCAACAATATCTACATCAACAATATCAACAATATCTACATCAACAATATCAACATCAACAATATCTACATCAACAATATCTACATTATTAGAACAAGGTCTACAGAACCAGGAGGTGAAATACGCCATACCAAAAGAACTCCCAAAAGAGGTAGGGGTAGCTTGCTTCAGACTTACAACTGGACATGACTACATACAACAGCATCTCCATCAAATTAACCTAATTCACCTATATGTCCCTTTTGTGAACTTGATCTGATGACAGGGAACTACCTTCTTTCGTGCTTAAGGCTACAAAATATCATGGACGATAATTCTGAGAAAAATCCTTATTGTGTTTATTTCAATTTGTCAAACCGATATTGGGCCCCTAGAACACTAATGGCCGAAAGGCTAGAAAATGGCTTTCGATTAAAAAAAATTACCAGGTTCAAACCAGACTTGGGAACGATTACAATCGGTTTATATGATGCACCATAGTAGGAATATGATTACGATTACAATTACCTAAGTATCAAAATTTGGATTATTATTTTGACTACGATTACAGTCAATTTTCATTTTTTTAATTATGAATACACACAAGGTAAAATATGATTACGATTACAGATCATAATCACCATTACATGCACGCAATCAGAAATAATCAGTTCGATTACGATTATAATCATGGCAGCTGAGATAGTGATTAGGATTATATGGCAGCTGAGATAGCGATTAGGATTATAATTATGGCAGCTGAGATAGCGATTATGATTATCTAAGTGTTCCAAAAAATGATTACGATTATGATTAAATGAAATTTAAAAATGTGATTATGATTATATTGCAGATTACAGCTACTTCAAAACATTCGATTACAATTACAGATGTGATTACGCAAAAATGTAATCGATTGCAATCGATTATAATCACTTGATTGCTATTTCTTGAAGTATGGTTCGAACTATGTACTATACGTATTGAAGAAAAAGACCTTCTTTATCATTGGCCAATAAATCGCCAGCCACTAAACGATTTGTTCTTTACTTTAAAGTGTCTTTTCAAGAGACAGTGAACATTTTTTCTCACCCATGAAGAACAGACTAGCGCAGCATGACCCCTGCTATTCTAATGTTGTAAATCTCAAACGAACAAACAAACGATAAACGACTTTTGTATTGACGGCTTTGGATTCATATAGCATAAAGAAACTCGATTTTCGAAGGTCATTACGTGATTCCCAGTTATCGAACTTCGGCACCATAATTAATGCACTCGATAAAATTTATCATGGCGAAACAATTTTTTACGGAAGAATAGAACTCAAATTGAGTAAAAATTATATATTTTAACTATTAATAATTACGACCATTCTTGACGGAAACTATACGCGTTACGTCATAAGGCAGACGGCTTACTGTGACCTAATTTCAACTAGACATTCACCCTACAGAACTTTAAGTTTTTTTAATTTCCTCATGACGACGGTATTTTTTGTCCCTAGAAAATGCTTTAGAGCAGCAAGTTTCAACCTTTTTCATCTTGTGACACACCAAAACCTAATTACTAAAATTCTGCGACACAATAAAAAATACTTTTCACCGATTTGGTGAAAAAATACAGATAAATGACAATAAATAAATAATGGCTTTATTTTCTATTGTTATTTTTGTACATGAAAATCTCAGGGAAATGATGTTAGTGCCTGCGATTAAATAGCATAATATACTACATGTTTTAAAAATTGTCGCGACACACCGTTGTAATTAGATACTTTAGAGAACGACACACATTCCGAATAACGTCCTTTTATGTTTAACAACACGTATTCTCCGTTCTTTGAATGCCGTTAATGGGAAAGTTAACAGTATTTGATTTGCCACCAGAATTCAACTATAAAAATCCCGATTCACAGAAATTGAGAGTGTTAATTCTCATTGGAAATGAAGTTCTAGGAAACAAGATAATATTATTCGTTTTAAAATGTGTGTTTGGGTGAGTTTTCTTTTCAATATTTTTGCCCTATGTGGTGAGAAATTATTATGTACAAGACTAGAATAAAATAAACGGATTCCAATAAAGCTATTCGAAGTGTTTGCATTGGGTGGAAGAGAACTTGGACAAAAATTTTCAATTCCTGTTAGGAAATGGGGAACAAAAGTTCATTCAAATATTTCAACAACTAAGTGAACAAAAGCTTTGTATCGACTAACGAAAACACCCGCTGAATGTTCTCGCAATTTCTTCCCGAATTCCACAACCACAAATTTGCTTGTTTCCCGCAATTGTATGTTCACACATTTTTTTTTTCGTTTTGTATAAACACGAAATGAGATTTTGTAAAGAAAGTTTTGCACTTATAAATTCCTCCATTCGCAGTAAAATCCTAGCTCCAAAACGAAATTGTTTCTGCTGCACTCTGGGGTGTAAAACAGGCATATTTATGTTTCATATATTTTGCGAATTTTGCTATATACTTTGCACTAAAAAATATTTTTACTTAAACAACACACATCTTTCTTTCACTGGATGTAATTTATGAAATCAATTATAACTAAACATTTTAGATTGATTTTTCTCACACATCTACAAAAATGATTTATTCAAACTAGACTGAATATACAAGTGTATACAAATTAAAAACGAATACACTCGCCGCACGACAGATAACCACAAGGGAGTTAATTAGTAACGTGAAACACTGTGCTGAAACAATAATAAACCATTTAAACACGACTACCACAGTTAAAATTATTTAATTAGGTGGATGACGATCGTTTCGGCAGTGAATGACTGCCTTTGTCGAATCCAGTTACAAAAGTGAAGGTAAACTTCACCGCACTTGGCGTATAAACACGTGTTGCCATATTTATTTATGGAGAACATATTAAATGGAGGTGAAGAGACTTTTTACACATATGATCCCGTTCGAACGGGTTCATATGCGTAAAAAAATGTCTTTTAACCTCCACTCAGTATGTTCTCCATACATAAGTATGACAACACGTGTTTATACTCCAAGTGCATTGAAGTTTACCTTCACGTTTGTAACTGGATTCAACAAAGCCAGTCATTCACTGCCGAAACGATCGTCATCCATTATAATGGGTATGTCATATAGCTGCAATCAAGTGCGGCCACAGGGGTCATGACCTTCCGCAAAATATATTTTTTCACTGTAAGAGTTCCAACTTTCACGATAAATGATGAGTGTTATTTCATGACTATGCCAAATTCTGTCCATGACCACCCCACAAGTGAAAGTCTCTTTCTACCCCTGGCTACAACTCTGCATATTCATACGTACATGTACAAAATTACATCGTAATGGGGGAAGTCACAACCCAATCAACACCCCTTGCGTAAACCAGTGCTGATACTATTATATTATCCTTAGATCCAACTACCATAAGGTGCAAATGTAATCAATCGAGAATCGTACTTATGATTTTCCTTATAAACCACTTATCATTGATAGAAATGGAGTCTGGACAACAAGTCACCATAATTAGTGGCGTAGTAATTAAAAAATTAATGGGGCTCATGTAGCATTAAAGGACATCATGTAACATGGTGTTAAAATATTGTGTTTTAGTGAACAACGGATGCTTGAGCCCCTTTTCCTACGTTATTAACTACAACACTTCAAAATCAACTTACTTTCCTCAAACCGCACTGATATCCATTAAAAATGCAACTTCAAGAAAGACATTGAAACCATAGGTATTGAATACCCAGATAAAACAAGGATGCATAGGCCTACAACAGGGTTGTCCAACATATGGCCCGTGGGCCACAATCCGACTCGCCGACGACTGTTTGGAATGGAAACAAAATCCAAAAAAATTCTAGATTTATTTTTCAAAAATCAAAAAACAAAAAAACAAAAAAAACCGCATGGGTGACCCCTTTCCATATTGCATATAAACAAATAAATAATCGGAAGAAGCTCTGAAGAGAGTTTACTGTTGCTTTTTTTTTTTTAATGGAACTTACTGAAACCTCTGGCCCGCGAGATTCATGAAAACTTTGTAAGTGTCCCGCCGCCCAAAAAGATTGGATAAACCTAGGCTACAAGTACATATACTCGAACGATTCAAAATAGATGTTACCGAAATTAACGTTTTAACCGTTAGTCATAAAAAACACCCCAGATTAATAAAAGAAACAAGAATACATTAGAACACACATGGAAAATAAATAGAATATATAGAAAAAGGTTTTCAAATTATTGGGGATACTGAATATGTTATTTATTTTACATTGTATGGTATATGTAAAAAATGTGGAATTTAATTTTTCATACGAGCCCTCTATCAAGGAATTCCCATCTAGAGAAATATTGTCCTATATCTAGTTAGTTAACTATTAAAGGTTTCATATTTATTCTCAAAATAGTCGCCGAGCTTTTGCATAATTAAAATTATGAAAGATTCATAATATTAAAGTGGTTCAAAAATCGGTTAATCAAACAAACATGTTTTCGAGCATTCAAAATGATGGTCATCTTTATATGTACCATCATCTAATGGTCATCGTCAGATGTACCATCATCTAATGATCATCTTCAGATGTACCATCATCTAATGATCATGTTAGGATGTACCATCATCTAATGATCATCTTCAGATGTACCATCATCTAATGATCATCTTCAGATGTACCATCATCTAATGATCATGTTAGGATGTACCACCATCTAATGATCATCTTCAGATGTACCATCATCTAATGATCACCTTCAGATGTACCATCATCTAATGATCATCTTCAGATGTACCATCCTTTGTACATCTGAAAATGACCATCGTTTTGAATGGTCGAAAACGTGTTTATGTTTTATTAAACGATTTTTGAGCCACTTCAACGTCGTTATGAATCTTAGCTATACTTGGTGATGTAGTATTTGATTATAAAATTATGTATTTGAGCAACAGATAAATAGGGAACTTCCACAAATTTAAAAATGAGATAGGGCTTCAATTAAACTCTGAGTTTGTACATTATGGGTTAGGGTGATTTTAAGTACCATTACATGATTTGGTAAAACGTTTGCCTTTCGTCCTTTAAGGTTTATTCGGTGTTTCTGCTCTTGCTGCACGATAAGATTAAAGCTATTTTTGTATTTCTTCGGATTGGCGATTTCCGCCCCAATTATGCTAATCAATAACTAGTATTTTTTCTTTGTAGTTTACGTATTGGAGATTAATTAAATTATTTGCTGTTAATTTGTGTGTTGCTATACGAGTGCGCCCAGCCATAATGTCTGGCCATTTATCTTCTAGGTGAAGTTTACTCCGATTACTATATTTTATACCATATCACAATATGTTCGTTTCGTAATTATTTTGTTCGTGGCTTTATAGTTCAACGACTACAGTAACGAAACAATACAGAGTTTCACCAGGAGATTCCATAACAAACAGTTATTTCGACACTGGCGTAAGGTTTAAAAACACGATGTTTCGGGAGCCAACTGCTCCCTTTGTCAAGTGAAGGCAGAATGAAGAGTTCGTGAAAGTCCTAAGCTTATATACCCGCATGTTGGGAATCCCCATCTGACGCCATTTGGTGCGGAGCATTTCCAGCTGGGGAAACCCCAATCGGGGAAACCCTCGCCGGGAAAGTCCCCGCACCCGACGATGTCAGATGAACACCCCCAACTCGAGGTTTTGCAAAAATCCTGTAAGGTTCTGGTAGAGGTTTTGCGATGTTTATTGCACGACTCCTCAAACCGTAGGTTTCCCATGATTCCAGAAAAAGTCTACTCCCCAGATTCGTCACATTTTGATGTAATATTTTCATCGAATGCCAATCTGGTTCGTGACCCTCCCTGAAGACATGTTCAGCCAACTGGCTTGAATCGTCTCCCCTAGCTACCGCACGCATATGCTCCTTCCCTCGTAGACGTATCGATCTTCCCGTCTGTCCAACATACACCTTATCACAGTTTCCACACGGTATTTGGTAAATAGCACCAGATTTTTCCTCCTCAGGGACGTGATCCTTAATTTTAAGTAATAGATCACGCAGGGTGTAGACAGGTTTGTAGTAGGTCTTAATATCCATACGTTACCCCTGAGGAGTTTATTTGCTCTATCAGAATATGGAAATCGCTCCCGATGATGCTATGGTGCCTTTTAGTGTTGTTTCACTTTTCACCTGTATTCCAACAAATTTGGCGGTATCAACAGCATTGGAGCGACTGAGGCATGATGGAAGCCTGGAAGAAAGAACTAGCCTTAGTCCGGAAGAGATATATTGCCTGTTCGAGTTCTGCTTGAATTCCACGGTTTTCGGCTTCAAGGGTAGATTTTACCGACAGAAGAGGTGTACGGCGATGGGGTCACCTGCTTCGAGTGTGGTGGCAAATTTGTGTATGGAGGCATTTGAAAACAGTGCTTTAGATGTTTGCATTTACGGTGATAAAAGGTGTGGAAGCAATACGTCGATGATACGTTTGTTATCCTACCAAGGTCTTCAGTTGCTGATTTTCATCTCTATTTGAACAGCTTGAACCCTCATATTCAATTTACGTTAGAGGAAGAAGATAGCGGTTCATTACCCTTCTTAGATGTTCGGATAAATAGAGATGTGGATGGGCGACTGTTGACTACGGTGTTTAGGAAACCAACACATACTGATAGGTATCTTGACTTTCGTTCTCATTACCCGGCATCACACAAAGCATCTGTCATTAGAGCCTTGCACCGACGAGCCTTTACACATTGTTGTAATGATGACCTTCGCAATGTTGAATTACGACGCAACAAAAGCGTGTTGAAAAAGAACGGTTACCCGACTAAATTTATCGCTCGTAACCAATGTGGTGTTAGTGGTGGAAACAGGAATGTAGAGGATGAGACTAGGAAGACATCAGTGGTTTTGCCATATGTGGCGGGTGTCTCAGAAAAGCTGTCTCGAATTCTCAGTTGTGTGAATGTTAAGACCTACTACAAACCTGTCTACACCCTGCGTGATCTATTACTTAAAGTTAAGGATCGCGTCCCTGAGGAGGAAAAATCTGGTGCTATTTACCAAATACCGTGTGGAGACTGTGACAAGGTGTATGTTGGACAGACGGGAAGATCGATACGTCTACGAGGGAAGGAGCATATGCGTGCGGTAGCTAGGGGAGACAATTCAAACCAGTTGGCTGAACATGTCTTCAGGGAGGGTCACGAACCAGATTGGCATTCGATGAAAGTATTACATCAGAATGTGACGAATCTGGGGAGTAGACTTTTTCTGGAATCATGGGAAACCTACGGTTTGAGGAGTCGTGCAATAAACATCGCAAAACCTCTACCAGAACCTTACAGGATTTTTGCAAAACCTCGAGTTGGGGGTGTTCATCTGACATCGTCGGGTGCGGGGGGCTTTCCCGGCGAGGGTTTCCCCGATTGGGGTTTCTCCAGCTGGAAATGCTCCGCACCAGATGACGTCAGATGGGGATTCCCAACATGCGGGTATATAAGCTTAGGACTTTCACGAACTCTTCATTCTGCCTTCACTTGACAAAGGGAGCAGTTGGCTCCCGAAACGTCGTGTTTTTAAACCTTACGCTAGTGTCAAAATAACTGTTTGTTAAGGACTATAATGGTCATGCTTCACCGGATTTACTGTTTTCCGAGGAATCCGAACCTCTTAAGGCCTGGGGAACCAAACCCCGGACTACAGTGAGCAGTGCGATCTTTATGAGATCTCTGAGTAAGCGTTCTTTTTGCACTGCTGGGAGTCGAACCCGGATTAGCCGCGCACTAGGAGAACGCGTTACCACACTGCGCCACCGCAGGGCCTCGTAATTATTCTGGTGTTACTATTTGACGTCATTCTCCCCACCATTCACTAATACATAAACACATTTAAATTTGAGTACCGTGAACGTCAATAGCTCGCCGTATTGTAGTACGCGTAGAATACTTTTTTCATGTAGATATTCACGTAGAGTGCTTAAAACTAAATAGAGAACTAGGCATATGAATTTGTAACTCATTAATTCTGAGACAGACAATTCAACTGCATTGATTGCAACACGTACGCAAGAAAGAGAACAGATGTTTAATATGGTTTCCAAAATGTTATACATTTTGAAGTGAAAATATCATTCCACATCAAGATTGTGTCGAAACATTTGGCAGAAATATGGGCCGGAATTACAGAATTCCATTTGTACAGTTTTAATGAATAAGTTTTAATGAAATATAGTTTTAATGAATGCAAACAAATATGACATCCAAGGTAGTAAAGACTTACAGGAGCGTTACCCATGTTTCGATATGCGTACAGAGGTTTATATAGTTGCAATTCAATAATTCAACTACTATCAGCCTTATCCCCTGTTATCCCTCAGACATATTCTTCCGAGCTATTTTAATTTGCAATTTCATACACCTGAATAATAAATTATATTGTGTTTATATACTGCATTGAAAATTTAGGGCAAACATTGGCAATATTTTTCTCAATTATGTAAATAAAATTCTCCTTTGAAAATTTAAATTGTAAGACACATTCGTATTTCAAGTTTGGATGGGGGGATATTTTAGTTGAAGGTGGGAAACGTAGAAATTGTTTCAGTCTGCAAAATCTTTTGGGGTATGGGAAAGGAGATACATTTAGAAAACCTGATTCGATACGACTATGAAACAAAAACATTGCTGCAAAACGATTTTGATAAAAGAAGGTCGATTTGGCATAAAATAGGCGAAACGTTCGAATTTACAATTTGAATTTCAATTTTGAATGGTATGTAAATTATGCCCTTTACGTGATAGAGAAAATATTCATTATTTTTCAAATAAACACTGAAAACTAGTGAAAGGAAATATAAACAATGGCAAACAATAGCCCACAAACAAGATGGAAATCTGCGAGCGAAATGAAGTTTCCACCATCTGTGGATATGTCTAATTTTTGTTGGATAATTCGTCAAATATCACCTCCGATCCTTTCCATCTTCTTTCCTCCAGTTTCCGATGGCAAAACACAATCGCCGAATACAAGGCTTGATGATGGATTCACCAGTCAGTAAAATTATTGCTTGTGGTTTCGCTTTATCTTTGGACAGATCGTATGGTTCTAGGAATGCTTCTTTTTCATCATCAGATATCACACGGCGGAAATTCCTTTTCGGATAAACACGGGCAACGATCAGGTGTTTTTTCAATTTCATTTGTAAGGAAATCTTTATTTGTTTCTTCATCTACGTTGGTCTTGTACTTAGTTTGTGTTAAAAGCGAACTTCCTTTATTAAAATTTCAACTTAAAGAATTTATTGAATTACCAGTTTGTTAAGTAAATTTACTAAGTAATCGTAAAGCCAAAACTCTTTTCATTAACATTTTAACAAGAATTATATTGCACCAGAATTCTCACTCACATTGAAAAAAAAATTCCCTGTCCTTTCCAGATTTCTCCCCTGGTTTTCTAGCAAAATTCTCTGACCTTTCCAGGTTTTCCCTGATTTTCTAGAAAAATTCCCTGACCTTCCCAATTTTTTCTCTGGTTTTCTAGCAAAATTCCTTGACCTTTCCAAGTTTTCCCTGATTTTCTAGCAAAATTCCCTGACCAATCACAAGTTTGAACTAAATGGTTGTTGGAAAATGGTTTCGAATTCATGGAAGATTTAATTGGTCAGTTGGATGGTCGGATTTTTATGACGCAAGGATCATTCTTCACAAAACAAGGTAAGAACGTACATATGGTTTTAAAATAAAAATAAATTGAAGCTGAAATGGTAACATGTTGAAAGTAATGTATTAAATGTGTCAAACAAAACGATATGAGCAAATCATATAAGATGAGAAAGGCCAATATTGAATAAAAGTTAACGAGGATTATCATGGTCAAAAGAATTGCATAAAATGTCACGAAGAGTAAAATTACTTTGATTAAAATCTTATGACCGTTCCTGGTTAAAATTTATACAAGTGGTTAAAATGTGTAAAACATTTAATGGTTCACCACATGTGGCACACATCGGGGCATCTTCTCTCTTTTAGAGTTTTAGATGGGAGAACTGTGTGTGCTCGATGCGAAATCTAGTCCGGGTGACCTCTTTACGATGGTCACTCTTATTGCTAGACTGCCAAATGCCTCAGTACGAGGATTAATGAAGCATTGAAGCTTATTACAAACTTATTCGTCTCATTCCAACTGCCATTTTTTGTACAGATGGGATAAGACATGAGTGTTAAAATCTCCAAATGGAATGGTCATTTCATCAACACTTCGGTCCTGCAGTTGTTGTTTTCGCAGCAATAAACAGAATTTCGCAATATACTGTGCGTTTTTTATATCCACGAGATGTTTGTAAACTCTGTGGATTCCAGTGTGATGCGAGACGTTGAATGAAGTCAGGCTTTGCAGAACGCTGAGTGAATCTGTACAGATGAGAGTCAGAGTTAAAGAATTATTATCCAATATGTATTGTAGAAATTACCCAAAGGCATGGATTTCTGCTGTGAAATTTGAGAATTTTGGCAGTTGTGGACTCCGTATTACATCTCCACAAACAAATTCCGCACTAACATATTCATCCGCTTTTGATCCTTCTGTGAAAAAGGGAAGAGTATCCTTCATACCTACTAGACAGCTCAGTACGTAGGCAATATCTGGGATATTGTTTTGTGGATAGACGGTTAGGTCCAAACAGATGTCACTACCAATATTAAACCAGGAAGAAATTATATTCCGCACAGATTCTGCTACCATGGATTTTGAAATGTCGAATTCACTTGCAGCATTTTCAATCCTCATGCCAAAGGTTGTAATACATGAGATACGGGGATTGAAAAGTGAAGCGAAACGAGGTTGAAGTGATGGCGATGCAGTATGGCTTTTGAGTGATAGAATTTTAAAATAATATTTGAGAGACAAACGTTGGCAACTTAAATTTAATGGAGGTTCTATGGCTTCAGCATATAAACTAGTGTCTTTGGAAATCCACAAGGCCCCAGTGCACAGTCGTAGACTCTCATGATATATGGAATCAGGTTAAGCAACGACTGGCATGCTGAACCGTAGATAGGACAGCATAATCTAATTTAGACAGGATAAATGCTTCATCTAATCTCATCAATGAACATCTCCCTGCTCCCCAGGATGTGTGAGACAGGACCTTGATGATATTCATGGTTTTAATACATTCGGCTTGAAGATGTCTAATGTGGGATCGAAATGCTAGAGAACGGTTAGAGATAATACCAAGGAATTTCGTTTCCTAAACCACTTTGATAACACCATTTTCCCATCGGAGCTCCGGATTTAAATGCAAACCACATTTGCGACAAAAATTTAGGAAGCGGTTTTTTTGCTCTGAGCAATTGAATCCGTTATTATTTGTCCATTCCATTATTTTGTTTAAAGCCAACTGAAGTTTTTCCTCAACGAGGTTCATATTACAATTAATAGAGTTGACACCCACTTATTTAGCTCATACTAGAGCTTTATTGGTATAGGGAAAAACGAGATATCGTCCGCGTAATGGAGTCAAACCAGTGTCCCTCCGTTGAGTCCTGAGTGCCTTGACCTCTAAACCAAAGAGGGCAGAAATAAATCATTTTCTTCGTATATAAGGATGTAAGATATTATTACCCTACTCAGGGATTACACAATTGCCAAATAATAGTCAACACAGAAAGCCACCGGGGCGAGTTTTTTGTGTGTTTTTCGTAAAGGAGTTTTATTATAATAAAATTGACACCCACGTGTTTACCTCATACTAGAGCTTTTTGATATAGGAGAAAAAAGAGATCGTCTCCGTCCTGGGGTCGAACCAGCTCTTCCTCAGTTCATCCCGGCATGCCTTGACCGCCAGTCGGCTAAATTTTTTAATGACAGTCTGGTGCTTCCACATTATTATGTGATTTTGTGAACATATTTTGTATTCTTCAATATTTGGTAACCGACCAAAAAATAATTATAATTAATTATTATATACATTTTTTAGCCAATATACAGTCCCTTCAACTTCTGCTTTGTAGTTGTCCTGCTGCAATTTTACTTTTCAATCAAATTTCACTTTTCAAAATATACTTGTTATAATTAAATTCATTGGCCGACGCGCAGCATACCATCACGTGACATTATTTCATATATATAATTGTAACCATTTTTTCGCGCCTTTAGCCCGCGATTTGTCGCGTCGCTAGCCACAGAGAGAGTAACTTTAATTTCATAAAGGGCGCTGGCTATTATTTATTCTCCAATATTATAAAATTTATAATACATAAAAGAGGATTATAATATAACGTTATATAGAAACTAAAATAAATTAGTGTACATCATTTAAGGTGATCTAGTATTTAGTATTTGTGTTGTGCAAATTTTTTGGATACGTATATGTACAGAACCTACGGTGTACAACAACGAATAAACTGGATGAATATAGCTAAGTAAAATTTGTTGTCCATCTGCATACATTGGTGAAGTGTTTAAATTATTCTTGGTTATTAATAGACATGGTTAAAGTTATATTCGAACCCATCACAGATAGTTTGTGAGATTGCTGAAGCATATGTTTGTGTTTGATTTGGGTGACCTAATTGGTAATGTCTTCTGTCTTCCGGATATGTAATATGGCCAATATCTTCGATTTCTATTACGGCTTTCTCGGCCTTCCGGTTGGGACAAGAGCGTGAAAATGATGATCGTTCACACTCCCAGTTATCACAACGGAGGATGTATGATGGGCATTCCCCATCACTTTGGTCTACCATACTACATTTTGGGCAGGTAGTACTGCCAAGGCAGGAAGTTTTGGGGTGTCCATATCGTTAGTGTTTAAAGTATCTTGTTGGATTGGGGATATGAGGACGTATTTGGCATGGCAAATAACTGGCTTTAATAGCTGCATGTAGTTTTATTTCATTGAAAGGTTTACTGATATGACCTCCCTTGAATTATTTATTGTGTTGCGTGCTGATACTTTGATCTCTTAAAAAAGCATTTTTTTAGTTTAGTAAGAAAGAAGATTGATTGGCTTCTGTTAATAAATCACCTGATCTCAGTTGTTTCATACTTTTAAGGACAGTCGAAACCGCATATATGCAAATGTACACGGCAACAAAATCCTGTACATATAAGCAGGTTTTACATAAAAGCAGTATTCTCTGAACTATAGCGTGCAAATAATTTGCTCATTAAATTTTTATTGAATTTTATTATTAGATATTCTTATTTCTAATTTTATAAATCATACACATTATTTATTTCAATATTTATAATGCACGGTTACTATTTCATTAATAAGAGTAACAAGAAATAATGTGCTACTTACATAAACGCATGTACTGTATTTGTGGAAAATAGTGGACAAATGATAACCATACTCTTTTGTTATTTATATCTTTGTCTTATTGTTTGATTTCAAAGAATTTAAAATCGCCAACTTTTGATCAATATTTAAGCAGATATGTCGGTTTCTTTTCATCTGCCATGTTCACAATGAATATAAACTAAAAAGTGCAAAAGAAGAAAGCAAAAAACTTGCAAATAGACTAAGTATTTTGAAAATTCTTAGAAAAATAATTCTTAGAAAAGAAATATACGAGACACATTGTTCACTGGGCCAGTTACATACTATGAACCGACGTATTTATTATGTACGTCTGTATGTGCGATTTATTGTACATGGAACTTGCCTAATGTAATGCATAAGCTTGTCTTTACAGATTGTGTGCATTGTATGTCTCCTGTGATAAATAAAGTTTATTTATTTATTATTATTATTATTAGAAAGCGGGGGAACCGTAAACAAAGCCATAAATAAGCTGGTACGTGACACTTCGACAAGGTCTGCAGCTATTTCCGATGGGAAAAACCAATCTTTAGAAATATTGTTTCCAAATACACATTTTCTGTCGGTGAAAATGTGTTCATAGAGTTTATTTGCATATATCCCATTTAAATTCTGTAATAAAACATTCGTTTGGCTTCAAAAATACTTGCATATATGCGGTTTTTGAACGTATGCAATCCCAATTAAGCGGGTTTATGTAACATTAAAAAAGTAGGAGAAAATTTGAAGCTCAATATTTTTTGCATATATGAGGTTTTCACATATATGTGAATTGCATATAGGTGGTTTCGACTGTATTGCACAGATTCCCCTTATGGATTTTTCAACTGCAAAAGGTGATTGCGTTTTGAATTCTGACTTATTTTTGTTTTCACTTCCAGAGTTCAATGATTGTCTTTTCTTTTTTGAGATTTCATACGGTTTTTAAAAACTGGCGGGAAATACACGGTCACAGGTTGCGTTACTTCTATCGCAACCGGAAGGATACTGGCAACGGGGTTTCTCCTGTAACGAGTGATCGTTTGCGACTCTATAACCTCAGTTTCATTTAGCCCTTGGTCCGATCTTACCTTGGCTTGGTTTGTAAGCTTTCATCACCCAGAGATAGATCTGTAGTCAACAGCAGTATCTCTGGGTGGTCCCCCTCACCATGAGGGGAAACTATATCGAAGGGGAGGAAATCTAATTATTTAAAACAGAAGTTAAAAATATTTTCCCCTGATAATTCCATATTTTCCAGGTTCTTCAAGTGCATGGAAACTTCTACCAAGCTTACAGAACGCGCTCTCTTAGAAAATAGATAAAAAATAGTTAAAATCAACACAAGCACAAAATATCTATATTAATGGTAAGGTATGAACGTAAATTTTATTTGTTTTATGTGATCACGTAGTGCATCACATCACCACACCATGTATTACACTATGCATACACCACACACAATATACATATTGCTCCATAAATAATGATCACATATATAGATTACAAGGTAAATTCACCAACTGTTTAAACAAGGTAAATTATGTTTTTAATTAATGTTTATGTAATTAAAACGTGGGTGGCAAAAAAAAATTATAGTATAAGGTAAATTATACTTAAAAGCAACATAAATGCAACACGTATTACGATCACCGAAACGGGTCATGAGATGGTATAACCAGCTCATGACTCTGATTTAGCCAATAGTTGGTCAGAAATGTCCACTGCCAACTCCTATTTCCCTTACTTTATTCCCAATTTTTTTTAATATTGCGTAGAATTTTAATGTATGTCAGATTAATTAAAAATAAAATTATTATATGTTGTTTAGAGAGATACAATTCATAAAAACCGTGATATAAAACTATAATATTAGGATGATTATGACGAGATTAGAAAAAAAATCCTAAAAAAACTTTTGACCATCTTGCCATAGTTGTTATTGAACAGCGAAAAAATACACAATAATAAACCGTGATACTAATGAAATAATCCTTATCTTAAAAGGTAAGAATTTTGTTTTCGTATTATCCCTAGTGGACTTCAACGCCCACAGCAAATAATACCGTAGTTAGTTGAATAATCCTTGAAATATAATTTTTTCGTCAGTAAATGCTATTTCGTGAAAAAAAAATTAATTCCCTTATAGAAATGGTCTCTCGTAAATTTTGAGACAAAGCAGTAAATTGCGGAACAGGTTCCTAAAATTACGCACCTGTTTTGTTGCTACTATAAGTAACATATGAAGAAAACGGCATGCAAAGTATCGAAGAGGTTTTTATGGGAAATAAAGCCACTTTTATGAAGCTGTTTATATCAGGAGGGTTTCCACTAATCCAGAAAATAACCATCGGTATTTCACTCCTTCCAAATCTGGCTTCTCGGTCTGTAAGAGCTGGGAAGAGGAAGGAAATAAAGAAGGATTCTTAAGAAAGAGAACTATTTTTTAAATCTTGTTAAAACGAGTTATCGTAAATTTTATAATTGATTTTTTTATTTTAAAGGAGGAATGATATTTGCATAATGGAATCTTTTGAGATGTATTCAAGATATTATATATTACAGATATAAGGTATATTCCATACGTACACTGCCCTCCATAGTAATTGAAACATCGAGAAAGGCATAATTTACAAGTGTGAAAACAATTTTCCAGTCACTGTCAGGAGGAAGGTTAACATACCGATTTATGAGACTCATGTATTGTGTTAGCTATGGCATATGTAAACCGATTATGTTGCAGTAACCATTGCATAATAATGACCTATCTTCTCTATATGTTGATATGATTATATTCAAATTCGTCTGCCGGTTTCTCCCTCGATTTATTTCAGGTGCACATATTTATAAGATAATTATAATGTTAAAAATATTTTCCTCGAGTCTTTTTATTGGCAAAAAAGTTACAAAATTTTCAGTGGTTTATGCATCATTTAACAGTAGCATGTAGAAAAATTAATTTTTAAAAGCCATCGGCACAAATTAACTCATTCAGGAAAATTACTGGTAATATTAATAAATATGTATATGCTCCAAATTTTAAATATTTTCCTTAGGCTGACATATATATTAATTATTATTGCAAGTAATAAAAAAGTGCATAATTTACTATATATATAATATATATTTTTATATTTCGACACTGGAAAAGAATATAGTTAGAATGCAATTTTTAAACATATTTGAATATACGGTTTAATAGCAACGCCCTGCACTAATCAATAGAAGCAAAAATGATACAAATTTTTATGGTGAAGTAATTTTATAAAATGTTATAACAACGTTGCTAATGGCTATTTAGACAGCGCTAAACGGATATCATTGTCAGACAAATGGCGGCTTCTGTTTATGTCCGTGCTGTTGATCGGTGTTGCCATCACGTCGGTTGGAAACCGTCGTTATTTCCAACCAAAGTGATGGCAACACTGACCAACATCGACTTGCTGATTACAGGTTACGGATTAGAGATTTGCGGATTAGTGGGTTACGGATTAGAGATTTGCGGATTAGTGGGTTACGGATTAGAGATTTGCGGATTAGTTGGTTACGGATTAGAGATTTGAGGATCAGCGAGTTGCGGATTAGAGAGTTGCGAATTAATGTTAATTGAAACCCGCTAAATTTAAATATCGACCTTAGGCGATTTTCTTTCACTTGCTTGTTTAAGAATCGTCGCACATAAATTGGACTTTCGCAAAACCTCTTAAATCAGACAGTGGCCTTTATTATTTAAAGATGCCGAGGAAAACGGTGTGTCAAATCGTTCGTTGACCGACTCACTAAACCAGTCCTTTTGTTTAGGACAGATGGACAAAACCATTGATCCGTTCAGTTAACTGACTCTTCACACCTGAAGTAGATATAATTATCTGAAAAGATATTTGCGCATATAAGGCATTCTAACGAACTTCATTCGTAGAATTCCATAAATGCATCATATGATTCTAAAACCAATGAACAGCTTTATTATCCTTATTTAATTTTCACATGCATTTTACTAAGTTTTCGTCCAAATATTGCATATGAAGATTCGTGTCATATAATATTCCATGGTTGTAAGGCACTTTATGCTCGTGATATTAAGTTTGTGCCTACCTTATGAGTGGTTGCTATGAACGGTAAGAAAAACTGAGTCATTCAGGCATATTTGCAAGGAAATCACTTTACTAGACAAAGTACACAATTTAAGCTGCGGTTTGTAAATAAAATAATAAAATCGGTACAAATACTGTAATAATACATTTCGCTTGACGTCTAGAAACATTACTTCTTCCAAAATTAATTTATTTCCTAAACAAATTTAAGCGCACCCAGATCTCTGTTGATCTCTGATGCTCCATTGGACGTATGAATTTATGGCTGCTTTGTGTCCTATGTAGTAAACGATGTACGAAGTGCAGTACAAAATATGGCATCATCTTTATTATTCGAAACTCGAAAAAAACTTGAAAATGGAGGTCGGGACTGCAGGTAAGCCAGTATATCCTTCAGAAACCTTGTAATGGATCAGGTATGTGACCTAGTGCTTAGGAAATCACGCCTAAATGAACGTACTGAGTGAATATGAAATATAAATATCTGAATGAACGTAGAAAACGTATTTAGGACGCCATCAGGGAACTAATCCATTGCGCTTGGATGCATTATTCGCCAACAACAACTACTGCCATGAATAATTGTCTGTGTGAGTTTTACGGCGTGAGGATTCAAAGGTCATTTTGCACAGTGATCCATAGTTTTCTGAAGAATCCGAACCTCGTAAGACCTAGGACAACAACTCCTTGGCTATGATGAATAGTTAATGGGTAAGAGATTGTTTTATCATGATTTTGAATCAAATCCTGGATAACTACACACCAGGCGAAGGCGTTGCTACTGTATCACTGCATGGCCATAACTACTTCCAGCAAAAATTGAATTTTTCGTCATTTTTTAATGAAATACCAACCTGCTATGGACGATGCAGAAATATAGAAGGAACTCATGGATCAACCTCTATCTCAACAAACTTCCAGCAACAGACTGCATTACACGAGCAACAGCTCATACAGGGGAAGGCCTATGTTGAAGCCAGTTCAATAGAAGAAGCGGTTTACATGGACCGAGAGTCAACTATCCTGGACTGAGTTTCAATGACGGTCTGACGAGTCGTCCTTCTCAAACCTACACGAAAGTATTGAACGTAAAATAATCCAGCAGCAAATTGAAGGAGAGCAAATCAATGTGAAGCAAGAAGTCAAGTGCTGAGGCACGTGAAAGTGTGGAGTGTTTTGCATATTCCGGCATTGCTAAATCCGTTCGGTGTAATGAGGCTGATAGTATACAACGCTATCAAGAAATTTGGAAACAGCGTTTTTATCCAGACTTGCCCTGCAAGAAGAAGCAATCTTTCAATAAGGTCATGCCCAAGCCACACTCCTCATGTTCCATGACTTCTTGGTTTTGTTATATCGGCTCCAAATCTTAGATTGGATCCCATACTCGATAGATCGCAATGCAATCGAGAACGTATAGCTGCCGTTTCTTCAAGAAAGAGATGCAGAAGCGCAAGACTTGAGCAAAAGTTCAGCTAAAGACAAGAGACATGAGCTAATCAACAACATATTTGAAAGTTCCTTATATTCAACGGTATGAAGAAATAAACATGTTATTAAAGTGCGACTATTCTAAACAATATGCGAAAAATGTAGTTAAATATATGAAATATAACATACGGTATATAATTAAAGGCTAATTATTGAAGAAATATAACATTCTTCAACAAGACACTGAAAATTTTACTTCGTAAAATAAAACCATCATTGGTTTAAAAAAAAAATACTACAATAGTCTTTGATTTTACCATGTTTGGCGCAGTATAGCCCAGATGCTCTTGCGCCATAAAAATCCAAACAAACAATAAAATATTCCAAATTTTCTTTTCATATTTTTTCATTTAAGGAGCGAACCTTCTATTGACTCGGATTTTGATGTCAAGTTCATTTAAATATTTTTTGAATTTGTTTCGTAGGTTTTTGTTTGGCGTAACTGCAATCCGATTCCCCATGGGTTCCAAACCAATGTCTGAAAAATGCGAAAAGTATTCCAGCACAATTCTATTCTCTCGGAAAAAGAAACAAAGTTTCCAAGTTTTTCTGAGCAGAAAGAAAAGGAATATTCCGAAAACATGTAAAGCAATTCAAAATAAGTTCTTGTAAGTTCGATATAAGCTCGGATTTCTTAAAGGAAAAAAGTGGGCACTAGGGAAGACAATCGAGTAAAAAATGAAAGTCTTAAGTTTGAGATTCTGCCAATTGAAGTATTATTGAATCATCGGGACTTCAAAATCATTCCACAAGATCCTTAACTATGGTTTATCGAAGATACAACTACGTTCGTATTCCAAAAAGGCTCATTAAATTTCCAAAAATATACCAATTTTACTCAAAAAAAGGAAAAGCAATTCAAGAAATGCAAACTCATACACAGTGTAACAAGTTACATTTAATAAGGACAGAATGATGTAAAATTTTAAAAGAAGGAAGATAAAAGATAATTCATACTTACAAATTATTTATACTTGTAACATAAAACTAGCTCTGCCAGGGAGAAAATCTAACCCTAATGAAGATTCTTCTAGAGAAAGTACAGAAAGGACTTTAGAAGAGAAGGACTCAAATACCACGCTGTATGCTATACTTTCATTAATTGTAGCACCTCGGTAAGTTATCATTTGTCAAACAGGGAACAAAATAGAGTGCAAGGAAAAGTGGAACCAACGGCAAATTATGGAGCGAAATCCCAACTGACCAGTAAAGAAATTTGATGTATCGTCCCACGTTAGAACATAGCCTACATGTGAGTGGATGGGGAAGTACAACTCTTAAACTCTACAACGATCCCTTGTATACGTTATGATTTATTGGCGCCAGACGCATGTTATTTTCAGCAAGAAAAGCAAAAAGTATAATTGAAGTCTTCGTTTATCATACCATCGGTAAGTTTTGGTTTTTCAAAAGATGATTTCCACTAAAATTGTATTTCACTATGTTAGTTTATCCCAAATAATTAGGCGATTCGAAAGGGAATGGATTCGCATTCAGCGGTTAATATGTCACAAAGGCTCTGTCAATATATACACAGTGTCCTTGTTACAACTGTATCCGTTATGAAACCATTTAAATAACTGTTTAATTAGAACGGCATATTTATTGCTAATATCATTTAATTTATGCGCCTTTTCTTCTCCTTGATAATATTGGACAAACATTTTAAAATGTATTTCAAATACGAGTCATCTAAAATAATAACATCAAATCCAATATTCGCTACCTATGTTTTTGTTTTGAAATGCAGAGAAATTTGTAAAGTTAAAGCTGTCGAAAAAATTCTAAAACGATTTATTTATTTACATGTATTTCCACTAACGTGTTAAAATAACTTTCAAACACAAGGAATTACAGCAATTAAAAAATTTCGAGTTATTAATGAAGATAAATTGTATGACAGGTGAGGGTTGGTTACTCGATCTTAAAAAATTATTCTGCTTATTAGTCAAAGCATTATGAATATTGTTGTGTCGAATATAAGATAGAAAGGATATGACTACTCTGTATCTAACGTGAGGTAGAAGCATATAAATATAGTAGTAATGGTAAAGAAATTTAAAAAAAACCGGTTATACATATCCTTCCTGTGTTTCTCTTTGCCATTTGGGTACACATATACCTAGTTGTATATATTCCATAGTCATTATTTTCCCACACTCCTTTAAGAATATCTGTAAAAATGAAACAGATGACACTCTTCGTGTTGTGTACAAAAGTGAAAAGGATTTAGTTTTATATCTCTACACATTGTTATTGAAATCAGGGGCGGCTTAAGGGCCGGGCGACAAGGGCGACCGCTCGGGTCCCTGCTTGGATGAGGGTTCCAAACTGAAGTCAAATTCAAATTTTTGTCATTGACCCAAGAGTTAAAAAAATCCCTAAAAAGAGAAAAGTTTAGAGAAATTTTTTAACCCAACTTTAGGGAAATTCGTTCAGAGAATTTTGGTCACTTTTATAGGGTATATGGCTCACTGTGCATCTGTAAAAATCTTCTATTTTCGCTGGAGGAGGCGGGGCGCAAAAAAAAGTAATCCGCGCCCATCCTCCCGGGTTTAAAATCAACCTCGAACCGCCCCTGATCAAAATACCATGCCAGAAGATATACATTTATTCCATTCCAGCAATAACTGCCAATTTACTTTGCACAACATTTCTTTCAGAGCACATTACTTTTCCAAATGACATACAAATTACACAACAACCGTCAGTAAAAAAATTGTCGTTTAAGTTTAAAGTTTTTGGCTTACCTGTGGGACGAGGTGAAGTCAGTTTCTAAATATGATATCCGAATGAAGAACTGACAATTTCACTACTTTTGAAAACTTTACAGTTAGTAATTAAACAATGGAAGGGATAGGTGGCTGGAGTTAAGGAAAATATATATTATAATTCCAATAAAGAAAATAATACTTGTTTTAATATATGTCAATTTTCTTATTAAGTAACCATCTGTAAGTTTCTAATAAGAAAAATTATATTGCGATAATTTTTAAGTCTTTGTCATTCTATATACCACACCAATCTCAATGTATTTTATTGTATAGTTACATTTCGAACAAAAACAATGATGTGAAGGTGGGAAGAATTCTAAAACATGCTAAGGAGAACCATATTTTTATAGAAATCATTAAAAATTAAATTAAAAATTGAAGCTCATTTCTAGTGGCATCATTCGGTACTAAGATACTGGAATGATGATTAAACTTGCCATTCTACAAGTTATGGAAATTTCTATCATCTAGCTGGCAGATCTTAAACTTAATTTGCATATGCATATTGATCCGATAAATTTTACTGGCCGGAATTAACTCTTTGGTCATCCATTTTGCAAAATTCAGCGAAGAGAGTTTCCAATCTATTATTGTTAACTGAATTAATGAAATTCATTCAGCTCAGAATTTTAATCTATGTGGCGAGATTACCCTTACTTGATTATATCTATGTCGGTAATGAGAGAAAGTGAAAACTTATTTAAGATATACTGGGAAAATTTTAAATCATAAATAAATATAAGCACGTTTAAATTTCAAGTTCAGTTATAAACATTTCATTTCGATTTCAGCCCTCAAAGAAAGGTTCATAACATGGTAGAATTAAAAATGTCTACAAAAATTTAAATATTGAAAATAGCCATAATATCTTTTGCTAGTCGATTTGAGGGAAAACTTAGGTGATTGGTTGAAGGTTTATGGAACTTGGCAGTAAGGGCATTTACAAACAAAGTGGATCTGTACGTAATGTTTTGACTGAAAGACAGATTAGGCCTGGTAGAAAGAATACTAACAAGAGAAGCCTCCAAAATGTCCGTCGCACCACAAATCGAAACATATATGGTATGAAAGATCCATATGAGTAATGAACAAAACCGAAAGAAGGTTTGTGTAAAACTCAATTTTTGAATATTTACGAATTTTTTAAATTTTCATAATTACACTAAAACGCAGCTTAGCGCTTAACTGCACAGCCGTAAAGTGAAGTCTTCAGTTAGGGGTAGTTTTACATTCATTTGGAGTGCTTGATAAAAAATAACAGTAAGTTTTCTACTGAGCGAGATCTAACTAAAGTATCACCCTATGCGTATTTTAATATCCCCACTTCATTCCAGCCATATAATATTCTTCTTAATTAGTTGTTCATAATATTTCTCACAGACAATAATAAATAATAATAGTTTTTATTTCACTTCTCCGTTGTTAAAAAAAGTAAAAAATTATAATTTTTTCCGCCCTGTGCAGTGGCACATTTGCATATGTCTTATATTCTCCCTAGGTGAATTCTAGCGTAAAAGAAATTTATAACATAAATTCAAAGTATTATATCTTCTGATTATTCATGAAAATGATAACATATGTAAAAATGCAAAAAACAAATTTGTATCACTATGTGTACGTTTTAAAACAGAAAATTCTTTGCATTCATTAAAACCACATTCTTTGTGGTCGACGTAAAATGACAGATAAAATATTGACAAATGACTCAATAGGAACGTCCGTGTAATTGCAAGCAAACCAAGAGCAAATTAACATGGGCTTATATTTCTTGGACTGAATTTGATTATAAACTAATGAATGCATTTTTATTATTTCGTTGCGATCAGTTAATTTTATTAGAATTTCATTTACAGTGACATAGTTTGCAATTTAAAAAAATTTTGAACTGACGAAAAAAATAAACAAATAAAGTTTGAATGAGAGTTGTTACGTCTGGAGGAATATGAAGTTTGTTGCAATTATCTGGTAGATCACCATACGTAGACAGATCAAACGATCCAGTCCAAGAATCTGAAATAACGCAAAGGGGAGGAATTTAAAATGGGAATAAGACAATTTGATAGACATTCTTTTATAATTTTTTTAGTCATTTTTCCAGATCTTATGCATGCTGTGTAAACGTTAGCGGCATGAAACATTTCGGGGCTTACTTTTGGCTCAAAAGTTCCTTTATGTTCACGCAAACGTATCAACAGTTTGCCTTTCAATTCCCCCATCTATTGATAATAGAGGCATAATAGAATAATAGTGTGTCACCGAAAACGTTGACTGAACTAAAGCTACGGTACTTTCTTCACCTTTGCCAGTTAATATTCCCTGATTTGGTAAAAAGTATTCGAATCCACTCTGATCAGCTTTTCTCTTTTTTTGCTGTTTTTTTTATTGTAATTACACATTTACTTAATTAATAAATATCATGGTGCGGATGATAACTGGTCTTGTATGCTTATGGGGGGGCACTGGACTAGTCAGATCAGTTAAACTGGTCTTTTTCCGGTGTCTCCAATATCTTTGTACAATTGCTTCCTAATTTTTATTTTTAGATAATTTTGTATTAAGTTAAATGTAATACGTTAATCAAATTCAAAGTTTCATGAATCACGTATTGTAATATGTTGTACATTGATATGAATAAAGATAAATAATAATAAAAATATTTGACTGCTCCTGCAATAAGCAAATTCATCAAGTGATGTTAAAACAAATTCAATATCGCTGTCTTCAAGAACTTTGTTATTCTCATTTTTAGCTACCGTTGTATATTTTGTAACCTTACGAGTAATAATACCATTATATTCTTTTATTTCATCTATAGAATTCCTTAAAATTGTACGTTTTATACAATTAAAATCCTTTGCTTTTGATAAGCCCATCTTTTAAGTCTATGTAATGAACTGATCTATGGTTACTTCTGGCGTAATGAGCATTTTTTCTAACACTGTCCGTTTAATTAATTTATATTTCTTTTATTTTTTGTTAGATATATTTTTTTAAAACGTACTATGGATTTTTAGTCTATTCCTTTTCGATAACGTTTGCGAATTTGTTGAAGATCGTTTATTTTATAAGAATCGTAAAATTTAAAATATTTTTGATTTCTTGCAAATTGCAAGTCTCTTTAAAAGTTTCATTATTAGAAGTATATTCATTGGATCTTTCATCATCAGAAGTAGTGTATTCAGAGCTATCATCACCAGAATTGCAATCTAAATGGCTATTGTTTTTTGCCTCACCATTTTGAAAATCTAACATTATTTTGTCTTCAATAAATGCCCTATTCAAAATTATGTCTTTAAATTTTGGTAATAATTCCTTACCTTCATTTAACTGTTTATCTGTAATCGCGGATGGAACTATCCCGTGTTTTTTAATGACTAAGTTTAAAATAGATTGCAAAATATTGATAAAACTTCTCATATTTACATATGGAAATATTATATTATTAACTCATGAATTATATTATATTATTAACTCATGAATAATATTATATTATTAACTCATGAATATTATATTATTAACTCATGAATTATATTATATTAACTCATGAATTCTATTATATTATTAACTCATGAATTTCTATTATATTATTAACTCATGAATTCTATTATATTATTAACTCATGAATTATATTATATTATTAACTCATGAATTATATTATATTATTAACTCATGAATTATAATTATTAACTTATATATATTAACTCATGAATTATATTATATTATTAACCTCATGAATTATATTGTATTATTAAGTCATAAATTATGGCATTATATTTTTCCCAATAGTTAAATAGGAACGAAAAAGTAATGAATTGAATTATTTCAGAACTGCAGACAATGAGTACACGGGAATCTATATTTTGATTTAATATTTCAACTGTCAAAACAAATAGTTGATTACATGGAGAATAAAATATTTTGCAAAGAAAATCCTCAATCGAATTGACAGCTCGAAAAGTTCATTTGATTGTAGAAAGTTTAAATTAATTTAAAACTAATAGAGGACGGTTATCATGCATTTCAAAATTATACTAAATATTTTGTGAATGATGAGAGCTCATTTGCAAACAAAATATTCAAATCAATTTTCTTCGGCAACAAAACAAAAACAAATAAATTTCTTCAAAATATCTTAATTATTTCGAAATGACCCCAAATATTAAAAACAATAGTGCAGACTCAAGTCAATGATTTACAAATTCAATTCCCTCTAAAACAAGGATAATGAAACGAAAAGATACGTCAGTATTTTAATAAAAAACTAATACGATGATTTAGAAAGATCGAAGTTGATTTTCCCAAAACTAATCTATAATCAAAACTACTCTAAATTTTTTCTAGAAGACTTCTTTAGAAATACTTCTCTAAAACGATCTAAAGCACAAAATACAAAATTCTTTTAAGCAAGTAAGTTCTGTTATAACAATATCGAGTTTACACTCACATATATGTGGTTGGCGCAGTAATTGAAAAGCCGCCAACATTATATAAGAAATTGTTATTTTTCGCCGAGCAAGCCAAATGAAAGTAAAACTACCCGTAACTGAAAACTTCACCTTAGGACTTTGCAGTTAAGCGCAAACCTGCATTTAATGTAATTATGAAAATTTCAAAAATTCATAAAATATCAGAAATTTAGTTTTACAAAAAATTTTTTTCGGTTTTATTCATAACTCATATGGATAACTCATACTTTCCAAGTTTTGATTTGAGGTACGACGGTTACTTCGGATGGCTTCCCTTGTAAGTACACCAAAAACGTACGAAGTCAGTAAAAACGAAATCAAAACGTAAAATCAGTAAAACCCAAAAAACGTTCGTAAAGAAATCAGATGCGATGGATAAAACGACATAAGATGAGACATCGAAAATAAAAAGGATTTTACGATTAAAAGGATGTTAATATCATTTCAGGTAGAAGTTAATGATAGCTTTTGGTTAAAATATGTACATTTAGTCAAAAGAGAACACGTTGTGTGACAGTTGGTTACAAATAGTACGCATCTCAGCAACATTTTCCCCCATCAAAATTTGTCCATGGGCAAAGGATGTAATGCCAATATAACCATTAAAAACTACTAATTCTCCATGATCGTTCTTATAGAAAGACTGTTAGGTTTCAGTTTGTGGTTTGAACAGATAAAATTTGTTAGAGGTATATTCGTTCTACTCCAATTGCCATGTTTTTTAAAGAAACGGTGAGATAAGACCTTTAAAGCTTTGGAATGATTCAGTTAAACTAACAGGCTATGATTGCTGTTTCTGCAACACTATTAGCCCCTCCATTTTCAAAAATGGCCACATGGCCTGGAACCCAACAGAATTTTACAATTTACGTACATTATATTATAAATATTTTAAGAAAACTAAACATAGGTTTACCGTCATTTAAATAAGTGCTTTCTCTCTTCAAAATAAATAAAATAAAAGAGTCATTTATAGGTAGAATTTAATATTATTTCAATCCTTGTTTTGGGCTCAGAACTTTCGGGTATTATTGTGTTGGCATATCCATATTTGGATTATCATTCACTAAACCACCTGTAGGTTTATTGCGCCGTAAAGATTAATAAGTTAGCCGCTTGGGACTGTTTGTTACTTATCATAATGAAGCAGTCGCAAGCATGTCCATTGGAAACCCATTGGAGTATAAAGACAGAAAATAAAAAGCTATATATTTTCTACCTCATTTTTCCTTTTAACGTGTTAATTTACTACCTCATGCGGTTCGACTGCGATCTTAAAACTTTTCCAGAAACATCAGTACTTCGCTCTATTTTTAGTTTTACACGCCGAACCTCCTATGATGAGTCAGTCAAATTATTATGGGATCTATTCAATATTTCCAGTATATGGCCTTTAGAAACCTTAACCCGGCACTAACTAAGAGATATATTTATTTATTAAAACCCCCTAAATTTGTTCGATTTGAAAGAATTTCCATAACACAAGATGTTTACTGAATCTAAAATTTGGCGTATGTTTTTGCATCTCTTACATTCTTAAAAAGAGAGAGGGAAAGCTTATTTTTGTTGATAAAAAAGTGAAAAGCAGGGCGAGCGGAATATAGATTTGCAGTTTAACGTTGTCTCCGAAATATTCTGCATTTTATAATGAAGCAATGGTGTCGCGTTAGATAAAACCTTTCGGAAAATGAGGCTTAAATTCATAGAGGTAAGTTCCAATATTTAAAATAAATATTATTAAAACAAATTAGATACGTAAATTACGAAGGAAATATGCAAACGGATTACATATCGGCATATATATTTAGACATGCTTACCAAGTTTTATGTGGATTAACATTTAGTACGTTTCTATTTACACTAAAAACTCCAAAACATTTTTTGAAACAAATACTGAACAATGGTGAGAAAGAAAATGCATTCAAATAGCTGGATTTAATACTATAATGAGATAAAAACGTTGCTGACGATAATTTAATTTAAGGCCGATTGCGCAGAAAATACCCAAAATGTCCGAATTAAATTTCGACGCGCATACTGAATATTTGTAATACACAGTATCATACTCGATGGCGTATTACTGCATAGTTAATAAAATTATCCCTGCTAACGAAAATTTAATGAATTTATCATAACAAAACAAAAATTAATTTCAGCCAGATTCGAGTATCAAATTCAGAAATCCGCTTCTTTGTATCTCACGAGACTACTAACACGAGCTTAATATATGTTTTTAGTAAGCCCATGAAAACAAAACACAAAGATAAAAATTCGCATTTTTGAGTTGTCTGTGTATTGGACGGCATCTCTATACAAGGACTTCAACTGCAAGTTTTTACCGAAAATGTCTACGTGGTAATAGAGACGCGTTTCCGCCACAAAGTCGTGCTCTTTACAAATTTCGAGAAATATTTATCTAACAAAAATTGAAAGGAACGACAAAAACTTACAAACAAAATATCCCACAATGAACTAGGGACGAGAGGAAAATATTCAGAGGAGATGAATGAGAATTCCCTACATACGAGGATTCTATTATTATATATATTATGTTATATCATTATATATTCTATTATATATTACATTATTATATTCGTCTGTTCCCCGTTTGATAGATCTGTGAACATCATTTTTTGCCTCTCTTCATCTTCTTCCCTCGATTTTTCAATGGAAAGACTCGATCAGACCCTTGTACATGCGTGATGACTAATCTACCGCAACGGTTCTTTAACTTCCCTAGACCGCAGACCCCCCTTCGGAGATTACTCTCCTTCGCGGACCCCTCTCAGAGATTACTCGCCCTCGCTGACCCCCAGGAAATCTAAAAATTTAAAGCCCGGAATTTGCATCATACATATTTATTTCTAGTGTTTCATTACTGATTTTCACCATTTACGGAAGGCATTCTTCGTTCCCTCATAATTTATTCTTAGCATTAAAGAGTAAATACTCTCGTCTTAATTTTTTAATTTTTTAAACCTTTGTGGAACACTGGGAGGATCTCACAAGAGGTTCTTTAACTGTGGTCCACGGACAACAGTTAAAGAACTTCTGATCTACAATTATTTTTTGTTCATAACTTTGAAAATCGTATATCTTCAGAAGCTTCCCTTATTCTTACAGGATATCAAACCGTCTAACGTTATTTTCGGATAAATACAGATACTGACCCCGTTTTTCTTGAATTCAATTTATATCAGATCTTCCCACGTTTCACGATGTGTGCTGGTTTTCTTTGAAAAGAAATTGAAACTAATGAATTGAATTGATGGCTTTGAAAAGAAATGCACACTAAATTTCTCTCTCTTCCCCATTTTCTAATGCACTAAATGGCCATATTTCTTTTCTAGCATAAACTCCATACTCCGTAATTTGGATTATATCATGATTTCAGAATGAAAGGAACGCGATCCACTTGGCAAGCTTTCGGCACAAGTATGACATGAATATATTTATTAAATATCAATTTTAATAGAGTTAAAGCTGTATATAACTCTATTTCTCCGATACTGACAGATATGAGTGATATCATGTTCAATCTTGTCTATAATAATTGGGTGAAACCCTGTAAAGTAACCACCTTCGTAAATTAACAACCTGAATAATGTGATCGCTTTCTATAAGAGAGAACTGGTAGAGACTTAGTCTTGCCTATGCAAATTTTGTTGTGTATAGTGATCATCTGTCTATTCTGACCATTGCAGTCCACTCCCAAAAGTAATCACCTTAGACAAGTTGTAATATATTACTAAAAATACAACTGTTATTGGTTTACGACAGAAATTTAATTTATTAGAAAATTTTCAATATAAAATTGAAATACAAAACATTATGAGGATATTAGAAAGAAACGAATCGGAGTGCAATTTGATCTATTTCATACTTCTTTTTAACACAATGATGGCATTATACAGTTGAGACTCCTTTCATAATGACATGATAATCAACTCGCAAATAAAAACAATTCTTATCTTGACGGTTAATTATAATAATTTAAAATTAACGGTTAAATTAAAGTTAAAATAAAGATTAAATTAAAGTTAAAATAACGTTTAACTTAAATTTAAAATAACGTTTAACTTAAAGTTAAAATAACGTTTGACTTGTTATAAATAACGTTTGACTTAAAGTTAAAAATAACGGATTATTAATTTTAATCTAAAAGCACGTTTAATCTGATTTTTGCACTTTCACCACTCACCAACAGGAAGAATTAAAGTTGTATAATTTTTCAAATAAACTCCCCATGGGGACTGACATGGTGGAAGTTGTTGTTGTGTAAAAATGCAGAGCACCAGTATTTGTTGCTATGCTCATTGAACGAAGAAGGGTATGGGAATAAGTTAATGAAGAAATTTTATGGAGAAGAAAGAAGATTCGTCTTTTATGAAACTAGTTATATCCTAGAAGAGTTTTCAGTAAATCCTGAAAGTGAACATAAACATTCGACGAAACAATACAGAGAGTTTCACCAGGAGATCGGTCAGACGTAAGACCGCTCCCTTGTCAAGGAAGGCCCTCCCTTCACTTGACAAGGAGCAGTTGGCCTCGAAACGTCAGTTCTTAAACCTTACGCCAGTCAGTAATGTTTGTTATAAACATTCTGTTCCATCCTAACCTAGCTTTACAATTCTGAAGAGATCACAAGAGAAAAAAAATTGGTTCATAAAAACTAGACTATATTTTATAAAATGTAACGAAATAGATTAACATACTGTTTATTCAATCGTCAATTTTCAGGCAATGAAATAAAACATAGATTATAGAAATAAACTATCTACGGAAAATGTCGAAAACCGGAGAAAATATGAAACAATTTTCTTGTAAAATGCCTCATTCCCAATGGGACACCAAAATAGCGCTGCCAAGAAGGAAGCATAAACTAGTGTCGAGGCTTTTCGAGAGAAAAGATGGAAGGAAACTTGAAGAAGGAGAAAAATGCCATGGTGCTAGCCTTCTATTAATCGCAGCACTTTAGCATGTCATCTTTTGCCAGATAGGGGAAAAATAAGGAACACGGAAAAGTGGGGCGAACGGTAAATTATGGGGCGGAGTCCCAACAGACCCGCAAAGAAAATTGACGTATCATCCCACGTTATTCCACAGCTTTCCTGTAGCCTGAAGTGGGAAGTGTATCCAAAGCTGAAATCTTTCCGCTTGCATATTACAATTTATGTCTTACATGTCAATCCCAACGGGGGAAAGCGATAAAGGATCAGTCTTTGTTTATCCCAAATCATCGACAAACTCGAGTTTTCAAAAAATGGCGGATGCTGGTATTTACTTTTCGAAAAATGGCGGATTCTGATACTTACCTTTCAACCTTTTAATTCATCGTAATTAATAAGTGCTCAACAACGAAGGCGCATATCGCAGCCATTATTCATAGCGCCCTTGTTGAAATGTGATCTATTTTAAGTCACTTAATATTAACTGTTTAATTAATATACAGTAGATATATAACTATCGCCATTTTGTTAACGTGTGTTTTATATTTCCTCTGAAAATCTTTCATTAAAAAGCGTATTTCAAAAACGAGCCATTAAACAAATAAAGACCCTATCAAATCGGAATTTCTCTTTGTTCTGAAAATTAAGGGTATTTTTTGAAAAATTACTTCTGTAAAAATTTTGAAGAAATTGTTCTATTTAGGTATCTTTGTACGTGGTGCTAATAGAACTTATAAATTAAATTGTTGATCTAAAACTCACAGTAAAGTTAATTCATCTTTGTTTCCTGCTGTCATCTCTTTTGATTCAATACAAATTTAATTTGATATATGCAGTGCCGTATTTCCCAATAGGCTTTACTAGGCTATGGACTGGGGCGGCAAAATTTTGTGTATTGAGTCTGATATAACAAAATCAATACCATATGATATAATCAGATATTTAGCCGGGAAGAAAGCTAGATGACATTCTTTCGACATGCGTTCGTGACATGCGTTCGATAGGCTTTTATATTTAGCTAAAATTAAAATTTATTTCAATAAAATTGAATTTGATTTATTATATACCAAGAAGATATAATACTTCAATATAAGTTAATATTATTATTTAATGTTTACGTTTCAATTTATGAGTTTGTTTTTCAACATATTTATTGTCAATACAAAAGTTTTTGCATGTTTTAAATGTAGCAATTTTTATTGTCTTACCACTGATTGGGGAGGCGGACGGGTAGGAAGATGCGGCACAAAGTAGCCTAGGGGCGTCGTCAAAAATAGCATAGGGCGGCAAAAGTAGCCTTGGGCGGCAAAAATATCCAGGGGCGGCAAAATTCTAAATCCGCCCACTGGTATATGCAAGCATTTTCAAGGATATTTGGTACGTTACCATTTATTTTACAAAGTTTTAATTTATCTGCGCAGGTTTTATTGAAAGGACTGAGGCAAATGAAGACCGAAACACTGTAATATACATCAAAATAGCAAAAGCTGTTAGTCACCTGATGTAAAGACCTAATTGGCGATTGACTGAGTGACTGGCCGTTTGTTGACAGAGTGTTGTATACCTCATGGTTAAAATGCCAAATTGTGAGCGATGGAAAAAACTATATTAATTGTTGACTTATCTGTACATTTCCTCGAAGAAGAGATTCCCCTGAGAACGTTACTAATTGTATGATTTTAAACACATTTACATATGCTATACAAATGTCAATACAGTTCGTCATACAATCATACACAGAGATGAAAAATTCGTATGAAAGAGGCTCTTGTAATGGAATATCATTGATGTTATTAAAATCGTTCAGTATTAAATTAGATGTGTTAAGAGATCTACAAAAATTTCCCGGATCTCGTCTGCTGTTAAGAGATAAATAATCATTAAACCTGTCTTTCTATTAATTTATTACATCCCATTTTTCCATTTACGGATTTTATACTCAGTTCTTGTAAGCAAAATGATTCGATAATTTTCACTGGCTGAAATGATCTCTGAGGTCATAAATGTTGTCAAACATGTCCCTCATTTATTGCTTTTAACTGATTTAACACAAACTCGTTTAGATTACAATTATATCCCAAGAGGCGAGAAATTGACTTTGTGTTTAATTATAGCAATACCAGTAACGAGAAAATACAAAATCAATTAAATCGTATTGGAAATCTATGTCTAACGAACTTTAATTTCAATTTCTGCGCTAAAAAATAAATTTTAACATGGCATAAGAAAACATTTACAAAAAAAATAAAAGTTTTTTAATTAGTTGTTACGGAAATCGTATTTCTGGTAAATTTTCAGGAAATTGTATACACTGGATTGCCTTCATTGCTTGTTACCCTTTTACTGATGAAAATATTTTAATACATTTTCTTTATAACAGACTCTCACGTTATTTTGACTTTAAAGGATTAATCGAAACACAAAAAAATATTTTTTCTTTTAAATTTGATTTAACAATTGAAACTTCGCAAATGTATTTTGCTGTCTTTAAAATGAATACGTAAATTAAAAGTCATTTTTTAATTCCTAAATTCGTGAGAATTTTTTTTTTGGCATTTTTATAAATCGAAACATGCTGGCTAGATTGAGAATTTGACATGTACTTCTGAACTTCTGAATCACACTTATTCCAAAAGAATTGGCTCACCTGCGTTGATACAAACACATCGCGATTAACTTAGAATTACAAAATTTGCAATGTAACATTTTCGATATAATAAAGATATACGACACACTGAGCGTAAACATGATATAAAATAAACACATAATCGCATTTAAATTAATAAAACGGTTGATAGCTATATTTCGGAAGTACTTTAGGCTTCCTTCTCCAGAACTCTAGTTGCACTAACCTGGTCCACATGCTAAAAAGTCTACTGATGCCAACATGCTAGTCATAAATTAGTTCGTGCAAACCAGTTGTTTGAGGTCGTATTCGAAACTTATAAATTCAAGTTCTTAGTGAACTATATAGAAGAAGGTACTTTATGCATAAAACTCGTTTATTTAACTTTGATTCCCTTATAGAATCGTTACATCTTTAACATAAATAAATTCAACCACCTTGCATAGAGAAAAAATACAGAAGCCACGGCTGGTTACAAAAATACACTTTTTAAGACGTGGTGAATAAGCTTATTGGCCTTTCAAAATTTGCATGATTGCCATGAATAACAATTATAAAAAGTCTTGCCAATAGGCCAGTTTCAAAATTGCCAACTTAAAGGTTTTAGCACTAAACATACCCCCAGCCTTGAAGCCTTCAAATGGGTTCAATAATCAATATAAATAGAAAAAAAATTAAAGTCTTAAACTTACAGGAAGGATACGGTTTGGAAGTCGGTCGTTTCAATTCCCCAACAAGTTCGTAGGTCTACTACTCGCACTTTGTTGTCCTTGCCTGCCTACACCCTGATTATGCGTCCTAGTCTCCAACGTAAGGGCGGGAGATTTTCATTTTTGATTAAAAGGTCTTCTGGTTGAAGATCTCTTTCAGGTTTACACTATTTGGACCTTTGTTTTAGTTGTGTCACATATTTTGAATTACAGCGCTTCCAAAACTGATGAAAAATTTCTCCAGAGGTCTAAAGAGCTAATTTTCTCCAATGTCAAATCTGGTTCAGGCAATGATAATCGTATTTTCCAACTAAAAATATCCTGAAGTGAGTGCATCCAGATCAAGATCATGTGTTTTACACATCTACCACTTCGCATCTTAATGTTAAAGAGACCCATAAAGTCCACACTCACTTTAGAAAATGCTCTACTTGATGCAACTCTTAATGTAGGAAGATCAGCCACGTGTTGAGCTAATAGTTCAGCTCGATGTCTGCAATACGTCACACATCGACGTACAACATTCCAAATAGTATCTCTCACATTGATAACCCAAAACTGCTGTCGTATAACAGACATCAGTAACTGAGGACCTCCGTGAAGATAAATTTTATATGAAAATACCTTATCAGTTCTGTTACGTAATGAGTTTTCGACAGAATAATAGGATGTTTTTTCTCTTCAGGAATATCTGCATTGGCCAATCGTCCATCAATTCTTCTGACTCCAGTAGTATCTAAACAAGGTTTAATGAAAAAAGTTTACTAGACGGTTTTAAAGGTTTACCCGTTTCCAGAGAAAGACACTCGATAGAAAATTCAACTTGCAGAATTTTAATAATTGTGTTGACGGAGTTATTAATTTCTTCTTCTTTAGACAAATGACCTTTTGTACATTCTGGCTTTGATTTAACGCAATTATTTACAAATCTGTAATACCAAGCAATAATTCGACATAATTTGGTCCACGAAAACAATTTATAAATAATATCCAAATTGTTAACTTTAGTAACTATCGTTATATAGTTACATCTTTTACAACCAATTCATTAGAAATGTATTCGTTATTAAGGCTAAAATTAAGATGACCGTCAGTAGTTTGTCCTAGCCATTCAGGATCATGTAACCACAGATTGCAATTAGTAAATTTGGAAGGCAAAGGTCCTCTCGTGGCACAATCAACGATTCTTGGTACTCGATTCCTGGAACGTAATTCAATTATATGTTTGGTATTATTTCTTGAATTTTGGATACTCTATTGGTTACGAACAGTTGCCAACGTTCCGGCTCTGAAGAGATCCACGCTAGCACAATATGTGAATCAGTCCAGGCGTGAGATCCTGAAATGGGCATCGCTAAATGTGATATAACTGTTTCAACAAATAAAAATTGAAAAAAATTAATGGATTTTGATTTAATCCATAGATTTAAAATCTTGATAATGATATTTAATAGAATAAGAAAAGGGAAGTACATTGAGGACATAAATATAGAAAATAAACCAAATATGAACAATAGTTGATCAAGGAAAACTTTAAAAATTAAAAAAATAAAAACAAACATGGGTTCCGGTAATATAAATTATTATGGTATTAAGATGTGGAATTCAATACCAAACGAAATAAAAAATATTACGTCAGAGACTGAATTTAGAAACAAATTAAGAAGACTAATTATAAGAAATGAAACTTAAGCCAGGATAGGGAGAGAGGGAGGGAATTAAACATAGGATTTGCTACTTTTCTTCCATGTGAAAGATTAATAAACCTGTAGCATGGAGAAATAAAGTATTGCATTGTATACAATTATATATAGTTATATGCAATTACAATTGTATATAATTATATGCAATTACGATTGTATATAATTATGTGCAATTACGATTGTATATAATTATATGCAATTACGATTGTATATAATTATATGCAATTACGATTGTACATAATTATATGCAATTACGATTGTATATAATTATATGCAATTACAGTTGTATATAATGACATGCAATTACAATCGTATATAATGATATGCAATTGCAATTGTATATAATTATATGCAATTACAATTATTATATAATGATATGCAATTGCAATTGTATATAATGATAATGCAATTACAATTGTATATAATTATATGCAATTATAATTATTATATGCAATTACAATTGTATATAATTATATGCAATTATAATTATTATATACAATTACCCTTTAATTACCAACAGTTTCTTACACAGTAACCTGCCCATTACTTTGTAAGACACTGTAGATAATTAAGGAGTAATTGTAACTTTAGGAAACATGATGCATTCAACAAAACACTCCGCGTTTGATATTTTACTTTTGCGTCTTTTCAATTCATTAGCGAGCTTTCTATTTAATCTCGACTTTGATACAAAGTTCATTTAAATTATTTCTTCTCTTGTTTCGCAATTTTTTATTTGACGTCATGGGATTCCCAAAAGATACTAAACCAATGACATGGCAATAAGAAAACATTCCAGTTCGGTTCTATTTTTCAGGAGAAAGAAAGTAACGGAAAGTTTCGAAGTTTTTTGGAGGAAAAGAAAATATATCCCGAAAACATGCAAACGAACTTACGGATTTCTTAAGATAAAGAAACGTGAACATTTCAGAATATAATTGAAGAAAAAATTAAAGCCTTAAGTCTTCAATTATAAAATTCATCGATTTGAAAGAAATACTTTATGGTTTCTCAATGGCTTTAATTAAGGTTCATCTGAGATGGAAGATCTAAATTATGCCTGAGTGTTAAAAAATTCCATTAAATTTTTAAAAAATTACCAATTTCCCTTAAGAGGAGATACAAATGCTTTCATCGTGATTCCAATCACCAACAGATCAAACCAAAAGCAAATTTAATATATAAAAGATAGAAGAGGTAATGAGACCTGCAATGTTATGCGGGGCGGATACTTGGCCAATTACAAGAGCGCATGAAAGGAAGATGGAAGTGGCTGAGATGAGAATGTTGAGGTGGATGAATGGCGTTACAAGGAGGGATAAAATAAGGAATAACCTAATTAGAGGTATGGTTAAGGTGTGACCCATAGAAAGAAAAAGATGGCTTGGGCATATGGAGCAGAGCAATGAGGAATATGTGGGAAAGGTATTGGATAAGTTGGTGGTAATGGGTAAGAGGAAGAGGGGAAGACCACGGCTGAGATGGAAGGATAAAGTGACCGAAGATCTGGAAGAGTATGGACGGGGTAGAAAAGCGGCCTTGTATAGAAGATTGTGAAGATCAAAAACACATATCGCCGACCCCATATGAAACATGACGAAATGGTAAAGTGAAAGAAGAAGAGGAAAAAGGATAAAAGAGGAGAGAAACAGAAGACACTAACATTTCATGTTTGAAAAATTTCTTAGTTTCAATGGGATGCAAAAATAACGCTGGTGAAAGGGAAAGTTAACCTGCGTGAAAGTTCTCTGAGAGCAAAGACGGAAAGGTTCGAGGAGGAGGATAAAGACAAAATGCTGGAGTCTTCCAATAATAGTAGAACTCCAGTGGTCATCATTTGTCAGATAGGAAACAAAGGTACGGTGCTTGTAGAACTCTAGTAGTCATCATTTGTCAGATAGGAAACAATGGTAAAATGCTTGAGAAGTCTGTCCAATGGTAAATAGTAGAGAGGAATCCCATTAGACTTGTGAATGAATGTTGAAGTACAGGTACATCATCATTTATCGGATAGGAAACAAAGGTAGGATATTTGGAAAGTTTGTAGAGTGGTAAATAACAGAGCGGAATCCCATTAGACCTACAAAGAAAATTGTATTGTCCGACGTTAGGGCACAGTATATATGCTTACAGACGGGGGAGTACATCCAACGCAAAAAATTTTCTAAACGCATACTGAAATTTAAAAGTCAGGCTTGCCTTTTTTCCATGAAAGGAAACAACAAGTAATTGCAATCTGATATGTCAATTTCTGTGATATGGTATTTGAAGAAATTTTTGAAGAGAATTGCTTTCCAAATTACGTTCGTGTTGCCCATTGAAGACTACCATTGCTTGCCAATTATGAAGTAAATACTCGTATCGTCGTACTCATTTGTATCTGCATTTATGCTGATGCCATAGCTTTTGATTTCCTGTGATAGTAAATTAAATGATTTATCATAAGTACATACGTCTCTATAGTGTGTGTGTTGGATACATATATATTTTAACTAAATAATTAATTTAATTAATGCGATGAATATCAATGTTAGATGTCACGCTGAGAGAAAACGAAAATTACACGATTTTTTTTATCAGATGTTTATGGAAAACTCCTAATGAATAATTGGACATAGGATTGCTCAAGCGAAAAGCACGCTTTAATGTTACAAAATATCAATGCGAAGTGGCCGCATTCCAATGCTGTAAGATAAGGTATGAACTGATTATTTTATCTAAGGCAAGATTGCCTTGGGCGATCATTTTGATACGATTTTCTAGAATTTTCTCGTGCGAAATCGTTCTTTGAGACAAATATCGTGTTTTTCGTTTTTTTGCAAAGAAGAATTGAATTTGTGGTTAAACGTGACTTTTAAAATTTGATTTATATGCAAATTATCAAGTTTTAATTTTTAAAACTTAATTTTAATTAAATTTAAAGTTAATTGATTATTGTTGTAATTAATTATTAATTAATTAATTTTTTTGATACCCTTATGGTTGGGTACACCACCTATCGGACCCGCTGAGTTTAGATTCGATTTGGAGGTAAGCTCGTTTGTAAATACGTAAGAAAACGTCGTGTATACCTTATATATACGTTGTGTACATGTTGTATATACGTTAGACAAACGTGTATCTACGCTATGTAAACTTGTACATACGCTGTGGAAACGTGTACATACGTTGTGCAAACGTGCACGTACGTTGTTCGAACGCGCATATACGTTGTTCAAACGTGTATGTACATTGTATAAAGGTGTTTATACGTTGTAAATAAGCGCATGTAGTGGGGTGGTACCAGTCGCCCATCATATCTATACCAAAACGACTGACAATTATCTGCCCATACACGGAAGTGTAAAAACCGTCAAACGCCACACAGTAAGCAATCGATAATGGTAGGCATTAAAAAATTCTTTTGTGGTTAACCCTCGGAATTGAGACAGTCACAATTTCGGATCTGAATTCTGGCTATCGATTTACTTGTTTTGGTATTTAAACGCGTTTTCAAAACATTAACCTGTTATAAACTTCTTTAAAAATTGACTTGTTCACATGTCTTCGCACATTTGTGCAATGTATATTGTAGATTAAGCTGGGAAATGCTGTTAGGCACAAATTATAGCAGTATGTATAATAGTTTTCTTACTCTTTTCATCTCATCGGATGTATAGAAGGAAATGGTTTAAATATATAACAGAGGTTTTCTAGCGAAGTTGAGAAGAAGGTTTTGGGATTTCCTTTGACGTTTCAACGTGTCTGTGTATGTTTTCTTTAACTAATTATTAAAAACGTTGAAAACGTCGGATTTAACTACGTATTAAAGGAGCATAAACAAAAATGACAAACAAGAACATGCCAATTTCATTTGTCAGCGTAAAATGAAAAAGACGTGCGGTCTCATAAAGAAAATCTGTCTCAGATGAAGTGATCTGCATTTATTAAATCAGCTATCTGAATTAAATAAAGATAGAAATACACTGAGACGCACGGGTACCGAATTGATTTATATTCTTTCAAATAAAGTGAGCTACATATTAATCAATCTCTAAATTATTTATTTCCCCAAGTTTACTTATTTCCTCAAGTTTATTTATTTCTCCAAGTTTGTTTATTCATTCTCACCAATTTCTTCCATTAGAGCTGTCAAATAGCAGTGAATTTTTCTGATATTTAGTTATAGATTTCGGTTAAATATTTTGCGTTTTATTGGTAAATTTTCACAGAGATTTAGCACTGACTATGACTGGTATTTAGTGAAAATTATGACTCCTTGAAAATTACAAATTAGTAATAGAGATAAATTGTGAAAGAGAGATGGATGAGATAAGGTATTTCCATTTTCTATATAATCGAAAGAATACAATCAGGGCTTAAGCTGCGTTAGTTTTTTCGCATTTTGCGAAAGGATATTGCATTTTCCGCAAAATTTAAATACCACTTTCGCTAAAAAGCGAAAGCCCTGAAAATTAAAAATTTTCACAGTTTTATGTCCGCGGCCGCCGTCGATGACCACGAACATAAATTTAAAGAAAACGACGTACTGGCAGAATGGAATATTTTCAAAAAATTTGTGGGTGCCCGCTGTAAAGAGTTTTCATTTTTGCAGTTACTACAGTTTTTAAATCAAAATGAAATGAATGGAGAATTTCTTTCACTAGGCTCAATAACTGAATATGCGGCAAGTATACCTATGCATACTGCAGATTGTGAAAGGGCTTTCTCCCAAATGAACTTGATTAAAACTGACTTGCAAATTCGTTTAACAACGAACCATGCAAGCAAATTGCTAATGATAAATATTGAATGACCTGTTCGAAATAATTTTGATTTTGAAAGTGCCTACCAACTATGGTGTGTAGCAATGCCCAGAAGAATTGTACAATAATATTGTCAATTATGTAATTTCATAAAAACTAAAGAGTTTTATTTGTAGCCCGAAATTTTAAATATGCTATTTTGTTTAGCGTTCGCCTAAGGGACAAAATTTTCAAAAATATCTCAAGTATTTTAAAAAAAAGCTAAAGGAATTTTAAAAATGCTAATTTTTTTTTATATTTTCGCTAAAATGCTAAAAGAAAAACAAATCCAGCTTAAATTCTGAATAAGACGATTGATCTTGGCTTAGGAAGAGTTTAAGTATTGTATAAGCAATATTTTGGCAAATTCAACAACTCCCGTAAATAAAAATGAACATTGGCTAATATAGAAAAATAAGCACGATAACCACCCCCCCACCTCCAAAGATGCTTATGTAATATTTGAACGCTTACTTACCATAAGGAGTAACATTTTTTCACTAGCCCAAGTGCGAAAGAAAAAGGAAAGTGAAAAAGTAAATAGAAAGAAAAATAAGTAAACTAGAAAAAGTAAAATGGGACTAAGAACAGTAAAAGAAACGGGAGGAAGAAAACAAAAAAAAGTATGAAAATAAAGGAAGAGAAAGAATACCAAATTAAATTAAAATTAAATAGAAAGAGAATATAAATAATAAATATAAATTACTAAAGGCATAAGGAAAATTGTGCAGAGTTACAAGAACTTCTCTTCCCTTTACCAAGCAAAGATTACTTCGCCCAAAAGAATTCCTGCAACCTTGTCTTGTATTAAGAAACTTAAAAGATAATTTTTATTTAAGGGCTTCATCCAAACTTTTCTTTGAGGATGTTCAAAGGATGAGTTTTAGGAATTAAAATAATATTGTTATAAACTCCTTAAAAGCGGGAAAATTTCTATCAGCACCAATTCTCAAATAAAACC
>QLNU02013614.1:20887559-20937152 GCA_006491805.2 Dysdera silvatica
TTTCAACTTCCAGAAGACAATCTTTAATTCTTTTGTTGATTAAGAAGCCAACACCACTTGTTCTTCCAGTTTCCGTTCCTCTATAATAAAACAAATGTCCACTTTATATATATATATAAACTATTAATTATATGTTAAAACAGCACTTGAACCGTTGGACAATTACAGTGAAACCTTCTTAATGGACATTGCAAAATGGCGTACACCTATTTTATAGAAAAATTTTCAAGTCCTAGTCCTAATGCTCATGGTTCTCTAACCCACAGGAATAGCGAACACCTCTTGATAGCAGACAGATATATTTCAGTCCTGGGATGTTGCCACTAAGAAGGTTTTTACTGTATTACTAATTTAGTATTAACATATATTTGGTGTATTAATCGTTGTAGTGGTTCTATATTTTTGTATATGATGATATATACTTTATATGTAAGATGTATAATACATTGTTTATGTTATATTCACCATAACGTAAGATTTAGAGAGTAATTACTCCATAGCTAATCCTGAATCGCAAATATATTTTACATTTTTAATATATATTTAATTGAATTGTGTATAAATTTATATATGAATGAAATATATTCAATCACATAATAGGAAAATACTATGCTCAGATGAGAGTGTATATAATATATAAATATAAACCAAAATCGTTTTACTAGATCCGACACACAAATCACATTACAAAATAGTTAAATTTATAATTTCTTCTATCTAAAATCATATAACTGTAACATAACACATAATATAACACGTAATATCACACTGTAATATAACACGTAAAGCAGTGATAACTTAATCCAGGGCGTCGGAGTTAAAGACCTTGTTATTCATTGAATTTCAATGTACTTTACATCAAACGACACGGATACGAGGGTACATCCAATATATTGCAGAAAAATATTACGTTAAATACTTGCATATTGAAAAATGTATTATAATTTATTACATTAAAAGACAAGAGACAACAAATACATAAATAACAAAAAAATTATACTTTCAGTAGGAATGAATAAAATGCTTTAAATGGTAGAAAAACTTCTAACCGGACCAAAAATATTTCGGGGGGGTAATTCAGGGGAAATACATTAGAATCTTAGAAAAAGAGAAAAGGGGACCAAGATGTAGTCCCCTATTAATAGTGTCACTCCAATGCATCATCATTTGTCAGATGGTGAACAAAGATGAGGAGCATGGAAAAGTGGGGCCAACGGTAAATAATGGAGTCCAATCCCCACCAGACCCGCAAAGAAAAATGATTTATCATCCTACCTTAGCGCATAGCTTACATGTGTATAGAAGCGGGGCTACAGACAACGCTAAAACGTTTCTACTTACAAATTGAAATTCATGGGTTTCTCCATGTTTGTCCAAAGTGGGGACGAAAAGTTATAATCTTAGTTTCAAATTTTCCCGCCAAGTTCGGGTTTGCGAAAAGATGACATTTGTTTTCGCGCGAAAGCCGTTATGCGCCCTCGATTCCTTTAATTTATCTTAACTAGCAAGCGGTTAAACAATGACATACCTTCTAAAACCGTTATTCATAGCAGCTGCACATTTAGTCTCTTCGTTAACGCAATTTTAGCTGTCCTATAGACACAGTAATATCTTTATAATTTCCATCGTTTTCTGAACGTTTCTTTTCAATTTGTCACTTTTCATGTTTTTAATTTCTGCCGTTTTTCAATGTTTTTCGTTTTTGCCATTTTTTGGATTTTTTTTTAATTACTGTCATTTTCTAAATTTTGTTTTTATTTTTTAGTATTTTAGGAAATGTTCTTTTTAATTCCTGTGATTTTCTGAAGGTTTGTTTTTGGTATGTGCTTTTTTTAGTATTTGCCATTTTCTGAATATATATATATATTTTTTTTTTTTATCATTTCTGATATTTTCTGAATTTTTTTTTTAGTATCCGTCTTCGAATCTTTCTTTTCTCTCGCTTTAAAGCACAACGAATTTTACTGTTTAGTTATTTAGAAATTTAAAAAGTAGTTTTTTTTTTTTTTTGGAAATTTTAAATTATTTGAATTTTTTAAGAAATTACTTTAATCGTATATGTTTTAGTGCTAACGTAAGTTGTGGAGCTGAAGCTTTATATCTAACCGTAAATCACACTCATTTATGATAAAGATGATTTATAATGATAATACGAACTATTGAATAACTCAAAAGCTACACGACTGACTGCAATGACTTTGAGATCATTTTAACCGACATATAGTTCCGTTCCCGGCTAAATGTCTCCGCCGCGCATGTGCGGTACGTGATGAGCGGGGATCGATACCAAGCGACGAATTTGGATGTCCGCGGAAATTTCCAATCAGTACAGCTCGTGACTTTAAGCAGTTAAGATGCTGATTTTAGTCTCAACATCTCGATTAGATCTACTCATTGCACGTGCAATTTGAAACATTTAACAAGCTTTAGTGAGTGAAAACCATTCGAACAAGGAAAAAAAAATACAAAACTTTACAAGTTTGGACAAAACTTGCGCAAAAACCGAAACAAAATAAGGAAGATGTATATTAGCAGAAACAGTGTCTCAGGAGCTATTCAAGAATGCATATTATCAGTGGTTGAGAAGTTCGTGAGGCACAGGGCACGCATAAATGAGAAGGTTGGAGGGAGGTCAACGACGGCACAAGCACATTTGCCGCAAGTGCGCCGCTCGCGGCGTCGTCATCGGAGCCTATGGGCACTATATATGATGACTAAAATACATAGAATTCTTGACAGAAGGCGAGATGAAAGAATTTCTAGGTCTCGCTGTGATGTAACATAAAGGCGTGAGGCTTATGAGACAGTTGCGATTGTGGCTCGAATTCCCACAGCCCGACTAAGGCCAATGCTCCGTCTCCAATAAAAACTACTCGTCTTGTCGAAATTGCACGTGCTATTTACGAAACAATTGTATGTCCATTCTACAAATATTCCAGCAATATTTCTGTGTAGCAGTAAAAGTATCAGTCCATTTCTGAATTCATTTGAATCCCGCTGCCACAAATAGCGTTGGACTGGAAACGTATTTTCGTCAGTCCCTCGGCTGAGCATTCTGTCACAATCACAAATTTTCTTTTTGATAATGCTCCAACCGGTCGATGCGAATTTTGAACAAAGGATAATAAAATTCGAAGAGGAAGTGATTTAATCGCAAAATTATATGAACTCGTTGGGAGTAGCCCAGAGGCGTATCCTGGGGAGGGTTGGGGGGGTTGTAACCCTCTATGGCAATGAAATGTTGTATATTTAACATATAAATATATGAGTTGTAGCTCTGTAACCCCTCCCGTTAAGCCTATAACCCTCGCCTTATAAACTTTCTGCCTACGCCACTGGAGTAACCGATTTCAAAATATAGGAAGGGGCGCTAAAAAACCCATCTTACTGCACTGAACAAAGCGTTCATTTAAAATTTTCGTTTTTCTTTTAGGACAGGGAATAAAGCCCCCTAGTTAGTATGAATGGGTTAAAATTAGTATTGATAAAGAATTGCTTTTGTTTTATTGCAGAAAGTTATTACTAAAACGGTAAATGCTCTCACTAAATATTAAAATTATCGATCAAGTATTCTGCAAGCTCCATATACAACTTTTAGATCTAAAGTATGGCGGAAATTATTGAAAAGAATTCATAAATATGCAGAGTTGACAAACCTGTATTTCTTTTATTTGTTTTTATGGCGTCAGGTCAACGAAGGTCACCCTGGGCAGGGAGCAACCGTTTTCTGAAAAATCCGGACTTCATACGGGCCAGGGAGCAACCTCTGCCCTATAATGAGCAATTTGTCCGTAGGTGTTCTATTTGGCGCTATCGGGAGTCAAACCCATATTAACGGCTCTCTAGGGGGATGCGTTCCCTCCACAGGGCCTGGAGCTCATGAGAAGTTTAGAGCAAGGTTGGCCAACATACGGCCCGCCAACAACTGTTTGAAATAAAAAAAAAAATCCCAAATAATTTCTTCTCAGGAACAAGATAAAACAGCTGGGACTGTATGGTTGCTCCCTTTCATATCGCAAATGAATAAACAAGTAATCGGAAAAAACTCTGAAGGAAAGTTTATTGTAATTTTTTTTACAATATCTCTGGCCCGTGAGATCTGTAAAAGTTTTTTAAGTGGCCTGTTGCCCAAAAAAGGTTGGACAATCCTGGTGTTTAAAGCGAGTATCCAGAGTGTGAAAGAGAAAGGAAAGTTATGTTCGCTCACACTCTTATACATTCGCTAGTTTTTGGTTAAATTCTTGGTCTATACTAATATAAAATTTGAGTTTTACGCGGCAAGAACAGCGATGGTTATGCCGCGCCGGGACTTTTAATTTTCTGAGAAACAGGAACCTCTAGCGTATCAACCCCGGACTACTGTGAGAAGTTAGTCTAAAACTGCTTTTATTATTTATTTTTATATATATATTTTTTTTGGCGCAGTTGGGAATCGAACTGGAATAACTACAAGCTAAGCGAACACGATGTTAAAACACCTGGGCCAGCAGAGATAATGATTAGTGTCTTGGTCTGATTATTTGTGGTTTTACGGCTCAAAGACTACAGTGGTCATGCTGCGCCGGGACCTACTGTTTTCCGAGGAATCCGAACCTCTTAAGGCCTAGGGAACCAAACCCCGGACTACAGTGAGCAGTGCGATCTTTATGAGATCTCTGAGTAAGCGTTCTTTACACTGTTGGGAGTCAAACCCGAGTTAACGGCGCACTAGGCGAACGCGTGTCGTGTTCTAAACATAGAATCAAATAGAGTTAGTTCAAAGGATACTCGTGTTATTACATATCTTTTTCATATGTTTCCAATGTACCCTTTTGTATGCAATGGGGGGGAAAGGATTGATGGTGCATTTATCTAAAGTACTCCTTTGCAAACTGGCAGTCTATTTTATAAATATCATGTCCTGCAGTATATTAAATAAGTATCAAATATAACAAAGCTCCTCAGTAGCTGTGTTATCCAAGTAATTGAATGATTATCATCAATCAAAATACCGAAAATTTGCACGTATAAATAAAGAACGCTCTTTTGTATTAATTTCCACCATGAAGGAATTCGTTCAACTGGAATTTGCTTGTACGACAGTCATTCTTCATGCGGCTAGGAATCGTCTAAATACCAGCAATAGATTTCAGTCCTATGACGTACAGCAGTATCGTGTATAACTGTGGGCTTCTGTTTTTGCATTGTCTTGTACTGCTGAGTGGTGGAAAAGTGATTAGTACTACAGGGCTGTCAGTATAGTCTCACCTATTTTATAATTATAAACAAGCAGCCAAGATTTTTGGGGAAAGTCTTTTATTTAACAACAACATTACTTTTCATTTTCATTTCAACAACAACATTACTTTTCATTTTCATTTCAACAACAACATTACTTTTCATTTTCATTTCAACAACAACATTACTTTTCATTTTCATTTTAACAACGTTACTTTTCATTTCAACAATAACGTTACTTTTCATTTCAACAATAACGTTACTTTTCATTTTCATTTCAACAACAATCACTTTTCATTTCAACAACATTACATTACCATCACATAAACTTAGACACTTATCATAGCGAATAATGAGTTTTTATATTCCTGCCTTATAAAAAGTTTCCCCGCCGCAAACTTTTCGAGTACAGTAGTGATTCCTTCTTTCAGGTCTTCTTCACCGTGAAAATGTATTTCCTCCAAAAAGTCTTTCACAGTTGAAAAAAAAAAAAAAAACGAGAGAAAACGAAAAGCAATATTTCCGAGACGTCATCCAGTATTGTCGTGATTTTCAGATTTATTACTTCAAAAACTACCTTAGATTAAAGTATTAAAAGAATCGAATAAATGATATGAAGGTTAAAATCATTTCGGCTAAAAGCCAATGAGTACTTTTGGTTAAAATTTTAACAAATGGATAAAATATGTTAAACATTTAGTGATTGGTTGCATGTGGCATATATGGGTGATCTTCTTTCTTCAATAGAGATATTGATAGGAGAAGAGTGTATGGCAAATGCGAAGTCTAGCAAAAACGACTTATTTCGTACTGTGCTTCCTGTATCCAGACGAATTAAAAATTATAAAGTAGAACTAACTGGAAATAAATTAAATAATTTACTTTTAGGACCACACGGATTGTGCTTACGTTTTGGTGGCTCATTTTGTAATACGTTTTCGAAAACGTTTTAAATCGAGTATGGTTATGAATCGCTGTTACGTGCACAAAAATACGAAATTTATTAATATAATTTGCTATTGTCTTCGAATTCCTTCACCAGTGTCGATCGCATTTTTCTTTTCAAGCACCTCTTGTCATTTTTGTACACTATTCCTTCATATTTAATCAGGTGCATATCCATATAACAATATTCATTCATATGCCATATAGAATTCTTATATCCAAACTTTCTGATATGAGGAATTTCACAATATTATTATTTAACAATATTTTGATGTCAAGAGTAATTCTATGTACAGTATCAACTCATATAAAATTCTAATCAGAATCCTTGTTTCGGCACTGAAACTCTTTCCAAAGCCATTGAATCTCTGACAATTCAGAGAGAAGTCCCTTACAAATTCATTTCTTTTCAAATGAAATCAATATTAAATTAAAGATTTTGAGCACACTATGAGGGATTCTTGGATCCCATAGTGAGAAATGAAATACTTTAAATCAGGGTCAGGGCTGTCCAGCATACGGCCCGCGGGTCAGAATCCGGCCCGGCAACAACTGTTCGAAATGAAAAATAATTTTAGATCTTATTCTTCACAAATCTGGAGAAACCGCATGGGTTACCCTTTCCCATATCTTAAGTGAGCAAATGAATAACCAGAAGAAACTCTGAAGTGAGGTTTCGTACTTTTTATTTTACGAAACTCACTGAAACTGACAGCCCGCGAGACCCACAGATATTTTTTAAGTGGCCGGCTGCTCAAAAAGGTTGGACAACCCTGCTTTAAACAATGGTTAAGAATCCATTTTAGCCTATTATGTTAATTTCTTCTATCAGTTTGGCTAGTTTTAAATTAATTTGCATATTGATTGAGCCGACAGTTTCCACTGGGCGGGATTAACACGACGGTCATCAATTTCATAAAGGTGAGAGATACGTTTCCCGTTTATTGTTATTAATTAAATCACCAAACTTCATTTCGCTCGAAATTTTAATTGAAGGGGGAGCGAGGTTGTATCAATGTCAGCAACAAGACACCGTAAAATAAATTAATGTTCAAATGAAAAACACCAATCACGCATAAATTTTAAAATTTGATTTTAGTCACCAAAATGAATATATTGTTTTAAATTTTAAAAAAAGTAATCGCCCCTATTTTGTTTTTTTAATTAAATACAGAAAATATAATATATATAAGAAGAAAGGCATGAAGTCGCGTGATTGATTGGTGATTTAACATAGGGTAAGTTTTTAAAAATGTTTAAATTCAGAAAATTGAATTAGAACATTAAGTTCTACAGCAAATAGTTGGATACTGAAGAATTTTATTTATATACTATTGTTTCCTGTGTTAATCATATTTTACTTAATTTTTTATGATAAATAATCATTATTCGTCTAAAAACTTACCTGACTCAAGTTTGGCGAAATTTGGCGAGAAAATTAGCATAAAACTTGAAAAAAAACTTGAAAAAAATTTCACGAAAAACCTTAGGAAAACCTAATTAATTTTACGAGCTCAAGGTTAGCAACTATTTTTGAGGTTACAATAAAAGTAAGAATATTTGTAAAATAATAGAAAGAATTCTTCTTCTTAAAATTTACGAAAGTCTGGCATTAAAAGTTGGTAGCTTTTGCGCATAGATGGTCTGAATAATAACTATAGAACGTAAGTTTCGCCGCTTAACAAACTGTTAGTTACGTAAATTAAAAGGTTGGAAGACAAGCCCCAGCTTTCAGAAAGGCAAGCGTCATCTTTCAGAAAAGCGAACTTTGCGGGTTATGTTATATACGAAGAGTCTAATTATTTTTCGCTTCCTCCCCTTAGAGTGAATATGTGGAACGCATAAATTTTAATATGTACGTTGAAACGTTTTAGCGCTGGATGTATTCCCAACGTCTGCTTACATGTGGGGTGACGTGGGACCATATATCAACTTTCTTTGCGGGTCTGTTGGGATTTTTCGCCATTATTTACCGTTGGTCCCACTTTTCCATGCTTCTTATCTTTGTTCCTCATCTGACAAATGATGACGTACTGAAGTGCTACTATTAATTATTAATAGAAGACTAGCACCGTGGCCTTTTTTCCCTCTTCTCCATGATTACAATTCCCTTTGACCCCGGATGAACTCTTCGCCCATGTAAGAAGCTTTCTTCATTCGCAATGCTGTGTTGCTTTTGTTGGGTTGAGAAATAAATAATACAATATCATTTCTTCAAAATTAATTAAATTCTCAAAATTAAATCTTTTTCAAACAAAATGCTGGGACTCACTCCACTTTCATTAATACACATATATACCCAAGCTTATTTTTTTTTATTATTTTTTCATTTTCTCCAAATTTACTTCATATTATCTTTTTAAGGAAATGTGATTTAAAAATATTATGGACACCTTCTGTCGGATTTTTATCTTGTATTTCAAGTCAGCTTTGTGAGCGCCCAGGCATTGAACGTATGTTCCTCCAAAAATTACATGGAACTCCATTTGAAATGTATAATTCATTCACGTATACTCCCATAAAGACATCGAACTTTAAGAAAATTCCCACTTAAGGAACTCTCACTACATAAATTTTAATTTGGACTAATGTTCAACTTATGCTATGGGTTTATCTCATTGAGCAAGAATATGAACATTTTATAAATAAATCTGCCATCAAATAACACTATTTATGTATTGTTTTTTTTTCCTGTAATATTACGATTATATTTCAAGGAATGCTGCATTATTTTATTTGAAGAAAGTTTAAATTATATTGTGAATTGTTGCATTTCAAATGAGGCAAATTAATTTACATACTATTCGATTGCCAATCATGAAAAGAAAACATCTTAAATAATCTCTTCTGTTGCACATATATTTCCCATAATTCAACCAAAATCCCATTAATTTCTACTCTGTCAGTTTCCTGCTATTTCTCTCTATCTATCCTATAATTCAACTTCTACCATTCCTATTTTTAATTTGCCATTTTCTTTTTCTACTGGGCTGTCGCAAAGAAATGGATGACTCATCGGAGCGAAGTTAGGTTCAACCACAAGAAAGTCGTAAAAATTAAAGTCTTTCCTTCAAGCTGACCATACGTAAATGTACGAAATTCTCTCTCACAGTAAATAATAAATGAGTTTCTGGTACAAAGGGGAATGTTCTCCCTTCAAAGTAACCGCTGATTCCCAGAAATGGGGGTACGCTCTGACGTAGGATTTCCTACGTTATGGTCAAGCTTTCCCCATTTGGACATCCATCGCCTTCTTCTGAGAGAAATCTTGCAACCTCAATATAAACTAGAGGAGATATGAAGAAGATGGTGCCTGGAAAGGGCGCCAACTGCTACAGCAACCTCCTTCGAAGCAAGTGCCGGTCTTCTGGGCAAAAAGTCAGTCCCATCTACGTTATCGTGATGTAACCACGTTTCTTCACGGCCCTCTGAGGGTCCCCAAGCTTCAGAAATGGTAACCATTTTTCTTTTTTTTTCTATATTTTCCTCCTAATAAACGAGCTCCTTACCAATTAATTTTCTTGTTGAATTGTAATTACCAATATGAATAATATCTGCTTTAAATAAATAATTTTTTCATGTTAAAAGTTATGGTGAGCTATGGTAATTTATAGCCACTTTGAATAAAAGAAGTTATTGTTATATGTGTTTTGTAACTTTAATATTCTCAAATTTGTTTAAATATATACGCTTTAATCTGTAAATTGGTCATGTCATGCTCTTTTGCTTCTAGCTCACGAGTTAGTTTATTCGTAAGTTACTTTGTACATAACTTATTAAGCGATCACAACGCGATGTCTTTCTTCCGAGAATATTTTAACAAAACAATTTTAAATAATGAAAATTAATTCTGGGAGTTCATTTCTGGTAATTGCAAAGTATTGGGTACCTGGGGGATTTTTCTGCACCGTTACCACTTTTCGAAACGACCCAAATAGTTTCAATTTCATCCTCTAATTATTATTATTATTATTATTACACAATTTATTTCACAGAACAAGGTAATGGTGGCTACAGTAAGTAAAGGTAATTTCCTATGAAATGGGAATTCAAACCCCGCTGAATTGAACCTAAAGTTAAATACTAAGGAATTGAACTGCAAGTTGTTTCAGATGTATTGAACCAATATTTAATGTTGAGGAAATCGAACCTAAAGGTGTTGTAATTACTGTTGTAATTTTGGTGTCATCTCAATCTCGCCAAGTTGACGACCAGACTACAATAACAAAGTGGTGTTTCTGACAATAATAATTTCAACGAACAAGTTGTTGGTTAATAATAAACATAATAATCAAATTCGTCTATCAAACTCATCTCAACAATCCCACCTTTAGCCATTACTTAATTAGTACTGTATATGTATTTGTAAAATAAATCATACACTTTTCATTGGAAATAATAATCACTACTTGGGTGTTTTGAGTTTTACATTCTCAAGTTCTGTCTTTTGCTATTAATTATTTGCTGATTCTAACTGTGTTTTGTTTTACGTCAGATTTAGCTACTTAACAGATTCTATCTTCTCTTTTTCTAACAGTAGTTCACGAATTTCTGAAAGTTAGCGAAGTTTTCCTTTAACATGGAAACTGATTGAAACCTTTAACCAATAGCTAATTTGCTTAGCCATTTAGACCTTTTAAAGCCATTGGGAAAGCATTTTTCACTTCTTACAAATCAATTGTTATTCCTGAGAATTTTCATCTTCTAATTTCTTTAGATTTCGACTTTTTTCTTCGACTATATTCGAACACAAATGCTGAATTTTTTTCTTTCCTACGAAATCCGAAGTTAGTTTGCATCTCTCAATTTTTTTTTCTTTTCTGAAAAACTTAGAAAACCTTTTTGAATTCTTTTCTCGGAAAATTGAACAGACTTGAAATGCTTTCACAATGCGAAGGCATTTTTATGGAATCTATTGGAAATCTCACGGCAGTTTTTTGGATAAAAAGTGTGATAAACGAAAACAGAAGAATGTATTTTAAACAAACTGACAAAGAAATCGAGAATATATATATATATATATATATATATAGAAATGTCGACTAACTGGATAAGAAAAAGCAAAATAAAATATCACGTTCGGATTATTTTGTAAAATAATTCGATCTTTTCTAAATTTGAGACAATTATTTGATTATCCCGTGTTTCTTATTTACATAATCAATTTTTATTTTTCTAACACGGAAGTTTCTGAATTAGGTTCCGCGAACCTTGACAAAGGGTTCCGCGGCAGCATTAAATATAAAAGCGTGTACTTGCACAATATTTAGTTCACATCAATATGAATAGGTGATCATAATTTTCAGAAGATTATCTGTAATCGCATTACGATTACTAAATATCAATTCTTAGATATCAGTCCGAGTTACCAGAAGGCTACTTGAATAATACCCGTAAGCAACTTTAAGGTCTATCATTCTTTCCAAAATAAATTGCATCGGTTTGCGGAGTAACATCAAATGAGCAGGCAATTGATTGATAAATCGATTTGGCGCTACTTCAAAACCAATTACCCTGACATCAACTTATTATGAACAGGGGCGGCGGAAGTCGAAAGAGGCGACGCCCCTTCAAAAAAAATCTTGCGACGATATATCGTTTGCTTTATTTCAGCTGGTTGTTTTTCGTCTTCGGCATTTCAGGTACTTTGGCGAAGTCTCTCAATAACATGAAAATGCCACATTTTTGTGTTTAATAAATCTTTCGTTTTCGATAAACTTAGTTATTCTTGCTTTTATCCTTTTATTCTGCACTAATTCTTGACCTTAGCTTTCTAATTTTCTTGGTTTAAACAAGTTTCTTGTTTTTATACATTAACAATTACAAATATAACACAATACAACTTGACATAACAACAATATAACACATACAATATAACATAATACATTAATAATACAATTATATTGCTGCTTTGGTTCGTATGAGTTTGTGGGTTATCCCTGGAATCCCCAAGACAAACGAACGGACTATAAAATAAGCTCCCTGAGAGTAAAACACTATATCTTTAAAACCTGTCTTGATAATAAGTCCGTGTTTTAGGATTAATCACAGTCAATATCGCGATTTTGTTTTATATAACCACACCGTTATTTTTTCCTCCATTGAGGGGATTTTGGATGGATGGATGGAATACGTGATGGAATGGAGCATCAGCAGAAATGCTTTATCTCCCTACGTCTTAAAAAAAATCATGAATTGAGAAAGAAGTTTTTGCGTTGAAGCACGCTAGTCATGAACGATTGGTCAATCGGAGGTCTTCTGTTGAAGTCTTTTCTAGTCATTTTTTTTCCAAGGCACGAATCCGTTTTTCAAAGTCCATTTATCGTTCAGAAGTCAGTCCCAAGTTAAAAGGTCCGTTATCCGTTCTTGTTCTTCATTTTCTTCTTGGTAGAGGAGGCAATGGTGGTTCCTGGCTTTGCCGCTGTCTTCTTTCGATTGGGGCTAGACCCGAAGGTGTCCGCTATGATGGCAGCGGTGTCTTCATCTCCAGTTTCTGCCCGTAAGTCCTCGCCTGGTGAGTCGCTTGCGTTTTCAATCGTCTTTTCCTTCCTAAAGTTCGCTTTAGGTCTATGTTTACAGATGCTCATCTGCTTCTTTTTCTTCTTGGGACTTTCCAACTGCCCTGGAGAGGTCACTTGGACGTGGGCAGAGACAGCAGTTTCATTTGTGATGGGTTCTCCTTTTCTTCTTCTTCTGTAAGGTTTTGGCCAATCAGCGTTGGGCATTCTGATTTAAGGTATCCGCTACCCTGGCACAAAAGGCAGCGCCTTTTTATCCCCTGGTAATGGATCTTAACGTAGAAAGGTCCAATGCGGATGACTTCAGGGATATTGATGAACACTCTCAGTTTTCGGGTGCCGTTATAGCAGTGGGCGAATCCATTATTCCATTTTTCGTCAACTACTTCGGATGTTATCTCACCATACTTGCTGATTTCATCGATGACCCATATTTCCCCGATATTGGTGAGGAAAGTTTCGCACGCAGACCCAAACTGGTCATCGGCAGGGTAAACGCAGTAATGCTCTTTCCCAACCGTGATGCCTCTAAAAACAAGCTTGCCAACAAGGTCGTCGTTGGTCACAGTTGCACTAAATTTTGGTCTCGTCAGATGCTGCAGGCATTCTAATCCTTCTGGGTCCCCAATCTCGTTAAATATCGCTTCAAACACATCGAAGGAGTGCGGAGCATCCCTTTCAAAGTCGATGATGAGTGTTAGGTCTTGCTTCCATATAAATTCAGTCATGATCGTACAAGTTCGGTTGGACGAGATCGCGAACACGTCTGTACTCCCCAAGTTCAGAACTTGGAATGAGGCCTAGTCTTGCAAGTCATGGCTTTTTGAGACTTCCATGAGAACCACGCCATTGGACGTTTAACCTCAGCTAGAGCATTTAGATTGGATGTTTAAGTTGGTGCCTTTTTTCGGCTATTGGCTGTTTTTACGAGCTCAGCAGGATCTCCCGATTAACATGTGGGGATGTATGTTGGTTAGTTAGTTAATTTTTTTTAGAGAGAAAAGTGTGTCTTATTAGTGGAAGCTGGGTCAGTTGGTAGAAGAAAAGAAAAGATAAATATGGTACTAATTCAAGGAGAAGCCCTCGATTGGCCAGTAGGATAACAATATTTTGGTGCATTTGCAGATTGCGCATGCGCGTAGCTTTTATTGGAATTAGTCCCATCCACAATATTTTTCCATGAACGCAAGGATGTAATTGGTCAAATTGCAGGTGAATATGCAACAAAACGTGCAAAAATTAAGAAGCCAATTTTACAAACCAAGGAGGTTAAGGCCGTAACATTATAAATTTATCCGTGGGGAGAATGTTGGAGATAATCACGGGGTTTGAATGGCTGTCTATTTTATCAAAGGTGCTTTTTCAGGTTTTATTGAAGTGGGGGATAAGGTATTCAATACCACTGTCAATATAATTTTGAGCGCTTTTAACGAACCATGGAGACCTAGTGATTTTACGGAGAAGTTTAGTTTCAATTGTTGAGAATACTTTAATGTCCTTGGCTTCAGCGGTGCCCCATGCGCCAATGGCAAAGGACATTATAGGTCTAACGCAAGTTTTATACAAAGAGAGCTTGTTTTTTACGCTAAGATTGCTATTATGATGAAGAAGGGTGTTTAAAGAGTTGATTGTGGTTTTAACTTTTTTTTTATTTGCTATGTGCTTTTTCCAGTTTAAGCTCGCGTCAAGTGTGATACCTAGGTATTTGATTGAAGAGTGCCATCGGATATGTGTATTGCCCCATTTGAGAGTTTTTAAAGTTACTTTTTGCCCGGGTCTGCATTTTAATTTGTTGTTGAACATAATGGCTTGCGTTTTCGATGCGCTTACTTTAATATCCCACTTGCTTGCCCATTTTTTTATTCGATTGAAATGGTTTTGTAGTTTACTGGTGGCCCGGTTAAACCTGTGTAATGGGGCACCTATAGCGGTACCATCCGCATATAGGGCCATGAAAGAGTCATTTTGAGGTGGTTTTGGGATGTCATTGACCAATAAATTGAAAAGACATGGCCCAAGAATTGAACCCTGATGTACGGATAAGATTATTGGTCCTCTTGTGGATAGGGTGGTATTTACTTTGATTTGAAAGGATCTGTTTTGAAGGCAGGAAACAATTAAATGTGTGATATGATCTGGAGCGTTTATGGCTCGCAGTTTGTGGAGAAGGCCGTTGTGCCAAATTTTATCAAAGGCCCTCTCCACGTCAACAAATGTAATAGCAGTATGTTTTTTTGTTTTTCCATGTTATTTTTAACATGATCGACCACTGTAATTAGTTGCTGGGTCGTAGAATGTTTTTTTTTAATGCAAACTGATTTACTGTGATGACCTTGTGATCGTTCAAATGCTTTTCAAGTAAACCTGAGATCAATCCCTCCAAAATCTTCACAAGAGCAGGGAGGAGGCTGATTGGCCTATAGCTCTGCGGGGAGGAGGGATCTTTACCTGGTTTTAGTAGTACGATTATGGTAGGTGTTTTTCAATTGGTTGTAAAATATTTATGTAGAGAGCAGCCTTTAAAAATAATATTCAGCCAATATAGGGCATTATCAGGCAAAATTTTTATAGCTTTATTATTTATGTTGTCAAAGTCAGGGGCTTTGCGATTTTTGAGATTGCTGATAATTTTACGGAGATTAAAAATGCTGATTTCGGGAATATTTTCAATCGTAGGTGTTTTTAGATAATCGTTTATTTCATCATTTATTTGGTTAAAGAAGTTCTTTTTTTTAGAATGAGATTATTGGTGAATTGCTTTTGCGAGGAGTCTGCGATGAGTCCTGATTTGGCATTTTCGTTATAAACCAATCCCGTGCCGTTGTTTATTGAAGTAATTTGCTTAGTTTTATTTTTCAAGGTTTCTCTTTTGCGTTCATAGCTTGTTGTCACTAGTTTTAGCATTTTTAATCGTACTTTCCAATTTTTTGTTTTGTTGTCTTTGATCAGCTTATTGACTTAATTTTTAAATCTTCATAATATAAAGATTTTGCAGCAGGAGGTCTATATTTTTGGAAAATGCGCCTATATTTCCATTTACTTTTTATTAGTTTGATTATTTCAGATAGGATTGGGAAGAAAATTTTTGTGGGAATTTCGGTACTGAAATTTTGAAGGGCTTTTTGCAAGGTGTCTGTTAGATTCTTAACTTGTTTGTAAAGCTCCTCGGTGGATTTTGCAATGGGGGGTGGGGGAGATGTAATTTTAAAACCTCGTACGTGTAAAATTCCCAATCGGTGCTTCTGACGGTTTTGGTGGAGATTCTAAGGCAAATTAAGTCGAGCTGGTAGCCAATGGGTACCTGGTCCGATGCCGGGGCATTTTCGATTGGTTCAGCTATTATTTTGCCATAGAATTTTGAAGTTATTATGAAATCGATTGTTGTGGCTGCGCGTTTTCCAAAATAGTGGGTAGGAGATTTGGGCATTTTTATTTATAGGTTATTAATTTTAACATAACTAAATATGGACTACCCCGTGGGACAGGAGTAATTAGAGGTTCCATAGTTCCATGAAGAATGACGAGCGTTCTAGTCGCCTCCTGGAATGACTGCTCTAGAGCATTTGAAAATTTCGTCAAAGGCACTGACCGGAATTTTTTTATAGGGAAGTTTTTATATTGAGATTAATTTAATGCTGACATAGCGATTATTTTTGACAGTAACTGCAGGGGCTTCCATGATGTTTAGTCCAGCTATTGGGGTGAAGATATGTGGAATAGTGTCTTTTTTTTATTATTACAAGTCCACCAGAGGGATTCTCCTACTTTCCCTGAATGAGTATATATATACACATATATACACACACACACATATATACACGCACACACATATATACACTCACGCACACACACACATATATACACGCACCCACACACACATATATATACACGCGCACACACATACACACACATATATACACGCACACACACACATATATACACGCACACACACACATATATACACGCGCACACACATACACACACACATATATATACACGCACACACACATACATACACACACACATATATATACATGCACACATACATACACGCACACATACATACACACACACATATATACACACGCACACACACACACACACACACACACACACACACACACACACACACACACACACACACACATATATATGTATCGAAATTCGTCCCTACATGCCCCTGTATAAAGCAATGCATACAGGTGAAGTATCGCCCCCCCCCGGGCTACCTGTATACAGATATGCACACAAGGGCAATAGCACGTAGCGGCAACTTTCAGTGTAGTCTATAAAATCCTACTTAAAATTGCCGTCCCTATAACAGGTTTCTCGTTGTGTACGATATGCTTTGTAGCCGATACATTTAGTAAAGAATAAAATAGAAAATCGTACTTTTTGTAAAATTTCCGTCGTTTTATGCGGGTGGCTATTATATTCGTCGCCCGTTATGACAGATTTCTATTTCTATCGGTTTGGGGGGGGGTAATTTTTCTAATCCCTCCGTGGATCCGGCACTGTTTATTTGCTGATAATTAATTAATAAATATATGTTCCATCCTCCCCCTTTCTCACCTCCCGGGACAAAAGAAACTCACGTCGCCCTTGAATATGAATACCTCATAAACATTGTCAGGCGCCTGTTTGAAAATTGCCTTTAAAAAATTGGTTAAGTATAAAAAACGAATATAAAAGTCTCTATTTCCCTTAAAACTATTTCTTCGTTCTAAAATTGGAGAAATTTGTCTGATTTGTCATTCTAAACACATATTAAGCTCATGTTTGTGAATAGAAATATTTTTGTATTATAAAATATATTTTTAAAATCTATGACCAAATTGGATGACATAATAATATCGATAAAGATAAAAGCGGTTATAAGAAGGGTAAGTGATGATTACAAGAAACACTTGGTGGACCAATTTAATTACTTAACAACTTAATTAATTTTCATAAAACGTGGGACATTAATATCCTATAAGTAGTGATACAAAATTTGCTACCATTATTACGTTTGGTTTAAACAACATAACCTCCACAAATTGATAATTGGTTGGTTGTACTTTTATGAAGCAAAGATAGCAAGGACCATTCTGCGCCAAAGAAGAAAATTGATGATTATAATGATTAATGACATCATTGAATATACATTGTAGACGAAGAACTCTGAAAGAGGAAAAAACAATTTACATGCAAATAAATAATGTAGTAAAATATTTTAATATTAGGGAATGTAGAACTCATAAAAAATACTTTCAAAGAAATTTTAATTCTTTAGCAATAAACTAAGAAAACGTTAAATAAAAGAATGTCTGCAAATTAGTCTGTTTTTAAGCAACTGCTTTTAAGCCTTAATGAAATTCTAGAGCTTCTGCATCCAAAAAGAAGCTTTTAATTCTGCCTCGAAAAACGCTTATGAAACAAATTACGGTAAGGGATAACGTAATAAATAAAATTTATTTTTTCATTTGAGGCGAAGCTTAGAAATTATTTCTCCACTTAGTATATTTAATAGTTGTGTCATGTCTTATGCGATAGCGCTATTAATTATAAGCAGATTTCGTACCCTACGCTGAATTTTAACGAGGCCTTAAACATAATGGAAACAGAAATTTAATATACTTAGAAAAAACTTATTGACGCTAGTCACTTAAAAACTTAACTGCAAAGTCAAAAAAATCTCGTAAGTTCATTACAGTAAACTCATTTTACTTAAATACACACTTTTTTCATTCAAATAGCAATCGGTGCCTAGAAAAAAAAAATATTTCTTTTTTGTTTGCAAATTAGCAATCTCTTTAAAGTTAATTTAGAACGACAAATTATTACAAATGAAGGCTCTTATCCCCAAAACGCCAGTAAATATACAAATTATCGGTTTTAAGAAAAATAAAACTGTTTAATACACAATGTGTAAATTTATACAATTAAATCGCTGCGTGTAATGTTGAATGTCCAATATCTACGGTGTTTGTAGTTTTAGATAGCATGGCTTTCAGATGAGCCTTCAGGTGCAGGACAGAACACTTGTAGAGTCCTTTGCAACATCGTTAAGACGTACGTCAAAAATCTTTGAAGCCTGGCCAAGCATACAAGTAAGCATAGAGTTTCCAAAGTGGCGTAATCCTAGTAATTGAAACATTATAACCACCAATATGTGTCCAAAATATGATAACCGAAAACACGGTACAAAGCAGCACAGCAAAATTATAAACGAACGTGTTTAGTGGAGTAAAATTTAAAATAACTCTCACTTTTTAATTTTCAAACTCATTTCTATAAGCCTGAGGTTTCTTTTTTTTTATTCAAAATGCTGCGGCTTCGAAACTTGAAAACGTTAGCAATTTACTTGAAAAGCAAAGAAATACCAAACTGTTCAATAAACTATGTTTATTTAAAAGTTTCGTGTTTGAAGATGCAAATACAAATAGAAGAAAAGATCCAAAAAGAAGCAGAATCTTTTTCAGGAAAGACAACGATAAAATGATCTGATCCGAAAATAGCCGAGTCATGAAAAAAATAAGATCTGGAGAAAGCCATTAAACTGGTCTTTAAGGCCCAGTTCGGAAAAACCATTACTAAGTAGCGCTGGGTATGCCTCATCGGTCCGCACAAGGCAACGTAAACAAGAAAGTCTCGAAAAACAAGAAAATAAAAACATACAGTCGCTTAAGAAATTAAAGACGAGACCCGGAATTCTCCAGTCACGTCACATCCGGATGCGTGTTGTTATTATCGAGCGAGATGCAAAAATTCCGGAAGAACTTCCTGGGAAATTCCGGACACGCGCTGTTGAATTTTTATATGAAACACAATCTCGGTGCCTGGTTGGAGTTAGTTGCAGATGCGGGCACGTGTATTCCACTCTGCGTGAGAACTGCAAACATCGATACTAAAGTAGTACGTGTGCAGTGCAGACAGTAGAGTAGCATTTAGAACGATGAAACCACTTTCCACTTTTTGGAGGAAAAAAAAAGCGCCAGAGTTCGATTTTCCGGGCTTCTGATTTTTATTTGCTCTCTGCAAAATATCTTTTCCTGCTTCCGTCTGCACGTTTCGATATCACAAATTTATTAAGGAATAAAAAGAATAGTCGACATTTCGACATTTTTCGTCTGGTAGATTTGACATTCTTGAAGGAAGAAGGGATAAGTTAATACTAATATTACAATTTGAGTTCTTTGGGGGTGAATGTGTTGCTGTATATTTACTACTTCCTCTGGGCGGTGGCCAACTATGACTATCGGGCCCCACGGCCTAACTTACATTTGGGGGCCCTCCCTTGACGTGCATATAGAGGTTGCATATAAATCTAAAAATGTACGCAACCCTTTTCGGATTTAAAAATGTAGGCAAGGACATATGATTTTTGATCCCATTTTCCCACCAACGTTGGATGTTAAAGAGTACATTTACATAGCTGACGTTGCTAAAGTTTTGGTAAAAGTAGAAGATAGTGTGTATGTGTGGCATTGATGCACTAATTTCGTGCTTTTAGAAACACTGCCACTAACGTCTATTCATGATCATTTGAATAAAAGTACAATGCTACGTTTTATCACAATGAAGATAGACAAAAAATAAAATTTGTTTCGAAAAAATATGTAGTAAAGATTTAAAATAACACACCCAAAAACATGCAATCTTCAAAACTTTCCACAGCCATTTATGACAAAAGGTAGCTAAATTATAGTTTATTTAAACAGTGGAATTGCAGGACTGGCAACAACAAAATAGAATTGAGTATAGTTATCTTCAAAGCTGGGGTTGTAGTCAAAATGGTTATAATTAGGTACCAGAAATAACTGCACTGGACTTGTTTCAGATTGTAAATCCGAAAAGGGAAAATAATATTTTTTTTTTGTGTTAATTTATAATTTTATCACATTAAATAAAATTGTCAAATAAATTTTATTGGAACCCGGCCGCCTGCCCTGCAGGCCCTTGCCATAATCTGCCTCTGCCTCTGGTACGTTTAGTGCATTATGAATCAAAGTAACGACACTTAATGTCTTCTTTATTAAGGACCGCGTATGAAGTATATTTAGATGTTGGGACCACAAAACTTGACATGTGGTAGAACTCTAGGGTGCATCAATTTTAAGAAATATCTATTTAAAATTTCTTATCAAGATTCCGTCCTTAAATATGGAAAGGAGGAAAGAAATGTGCATGTATTTCTTATCATATTACGTTCCTTAAACTTATGTTCAAATTATAAATCATAATAGTAATAAAGATCAAACTAAGTCATTAATGTGAAGCTTGCTGTCCATGTTCTGCATTTCATTCACAAATTTTCTGTCGGGCTTAATATTTGAAAGCTTAGTTCCAAGTTCTGACTTCACGTTATTCAGTATGATTTTATATATATATATATATATATATATTTAGCATAAACGATGGTTAGTTGGTTTTATTGTTATGGCGCAAGGACATCAAGCGTCATTATGGTAAACGAGATTCAATTAAAATTTTTCCAAGTTTTCATGGGCCGAGATCATCAGTGGGCTAGAGAAGGCATTGTGTTCGTTAGAGTTTAATTTTGTGGGTCGGCTTATTATTGTTGCTGATGGTGCTACCAGTTTATATATAATTCATTATAATTTAAATTATTTTAAGACACCACTTTTTTGTTATCCATAATATAGTTTATAACACTGCATCAATATTTTCTACCAAGAGGCGTATTATAAAATTATGCATATTGAAAGACGACATGTTTGTATGTCACTCGAAATACTGAACAGGTAGCCAGGTGCATAATATATAGATAATATCTTCTTGCTCGTAAAGAAAGGTAAGGCAATATCACCGATGTCCTGGATGCTATCTATATCCAGTCGTCCCTAAATCAGTTTTCGAATTTAAAATTTGGAATTTTGGAAATAAAGCTTGTATAGGCAACATCTGTATATGTAATATGTATAGAAATGTATTCCGCTTTAAATTTTTCTTAAAATTTAATAAACATATTTTTATTCACGGGCTCTGAGTATTCACATCCATCCTTAGAGTGCTCCGACGGAGGTTAACCTCATTTCGTGTTCAGTCAATACCAATTGTTCATATGTCATAAAAGTTTGGTTTATAATGGCGTCTTTCCGTCTGTTCTGAATTTCAATAAAAGAAATTCTCAGCCTTTTGTGCCATAAGAAGGTCAATGTTTTTTCTATATATCAAGCCAGTTGGCTATTTATCCTCGTTCAAGCCGGAGAACACCAAAGCCTTGCTCGCTCAAACCAACTGAATTATATTGCATTTTAAACATTATACTAAACAAAATTCGTATTTTTCTCGCTAAATCCATTAACTCGTTATATGCGAGCTAGATTTTGTTTCAGGGTAAGGACGACGACAAAAGTCATGCTGCCCTTGCAGTTTGCTGAGGAATTCAAACATCTTAAGACCTAGGGAACAAACCCCCGGACTACAATGAGCAGTTTGCCGGTAGGCGTCCTATTGTGGTACCGTTGTGAGTCGAACTCCACTTAACGGCACGTTAGGTGAAAGCGTTACCACTGCAAAACGTCAGGGCGTTATAAACGGGTCTTATTGTACAACTGGATTATATACAGCGTGTTCGTAAACTGTTTGACAAAATAAGATGGGCCACGGTACTCATCAAGACCTACAATATTTGCCAGAGGAGCTAAAGTCGCAGACCACTCACAGCGCTAATTCTAAAACTGTCCAGCATACACTGATATTTATAACCAATGCATGAGAAGCGCCAGATGCAATTCATGCCAGCTGATCAAGTGCATAAATGCACAGAACACCACATTTTTGTGACATAAGAGCATCTGAGCCGTTCTGCCCCAATGTCAACATATTTCGGGATTATTTTACGAGATATTATACCTGAATCCAGAACGTATAAAGGAAAAAAACGGATAGCAATAAGGCTATTTTTATGCAAGCATAAACACCGGTAATCATTCGGAATAATTACCTCGATGAAGGATTCCTATTGCTGCGATCGAAAGCTCGGTGATTTATTTCATTTGCCATTTTACCAGTGTTTAATCTTCCATCTGTAAAACTTGGCGCAGTATAGCCCTTGCGCCAAAAAATCCAAATATACAGACATGCAAGCATCGGTCTGTAAAATTTCCCCCCCTAGGACGATTTATTTTATTAAGAATAATAAAGCCACTGAAAATGTGTCCACACAGTCCGCGTGGAAAATAGTATTGAAAGAAAAATTCAATTATAGTTACAAAATGGGAAACCAAAGTTGATTTAAATATTTTAGAAAATAAAACCAAATAAAATATTTGGGCCGTCTAAGGCGAAACCGCTGTATATTTACACGACAATCTTTTCTTGAATTCCGAGACCACAAATTTATTTCGCGTTTTCATGCTCACATATTTTTCTATTTTGTACAAACGCGGATTGAAATTTGTACAGAAATTTTTTGAGTTTAGGAGATTCCTTCATTTCATTGAATTCTGGGTATTTTCTGAACGAAATTAGTTTCTCTATTCTGTCGGGCGTGAAATGGGTATGTATTTAAATGCATATTTTCCCGAGGAGTTTTGCTTTCAACGCACTTCGAAAAAAGAGAGTCGTTTATTTGAACGCCACCTAACTCTTCTACATATTTTTGTGCATTTATAACTAGCAGTTTAAATGAATGTTTGGCAACCTCTTTTGGTGTGCCGAAGTAATGGATACTGCCGTGCGATTCTGTGTACCAGCATCCATTCACCAAATGTTGAATCAGGACTGTAACCAAGCTGGGGTCAACAAGAGGATGGTCCCTACGCTTGTGTCCCAGTTAGCACATCGAGCTATTTATATAGAACAATCTCCGGGTGCCATGTTTACCATATGCCATTTTCCTTGGCCAAGTTGCCCCTGCATCCTGGATACAGGCCAGTGTTGGATGCTTATTTTCATGGCCGTACGCAGAAAGTTTATAAGGGGTTATATACTTAAAACACTGGTTAGTTACAGACAGGGGCGGCTTAAGGATCGGGAGACCCGGACAGTCGCCCTGATCCCCGTTTCGATGAGGGCACCAAACTAAAGTTCAATTTTTTTTTTTAATTTACCCAACAGTAGAAAATCTCTCTAAAAAGGAAAAGTTTAAAGAAATCTTTACAGAAATTCTTTCAGAGACTTTTGGCCACTGTTATAGGGCATATGGCTCACTGCGCATCTGTGAAAATCTCCTGTTTTCGCCGGAGGGGGAGGGGCATCAAAAAGCAATCCGTGCCAGGCCGCCCGGGTTCAAACCCGACCTCAAGTCGTCCCTGGTTACAGAGATACAACTCCGTATATTATTATGTAATAAAATTGGTGGAACTACATGATTCGTCACACGGCTTTTCTCTCCTCCTTAAATTTTTCGAAAATTGTAGTAGATCGGTTTGTGACGTCATTCTTAGGAGTCTCTTCTATGCTATCGTCAGACATGCCCGTCCGTTTTGAGCTTTAACGCCATTTTCTTATTTCCCAAGGCTTTGTTTTTGCTTTGCAGCGAAATTATGTCGAAAATAATTTTGTAATTCATTTCTAGTCTTATTTTTAATTAAGAAGTTGCAGTTTATGTCGATTCAATTAAGTCATCATGATTTGCTGCTTTTATGCTTCAGCTTCATTTCTGGCAGCCATGGTTGTTTACAAATGAACTACGTATTTGTATTATACCTTTCGGTTACTTAATTAGACGTAATACCGAGACATTAATGAGGTTTTCTTTATTCTTTGTGATTAAAAACAATAACCACAGAGCTGGCAAGGCTTCTTCCCCCATTTGTTTTCAAGCATGAATTTTGTAAAAGGTAAATACTAACACCCCCCAAAAAAAAGGTCAACAATATTCCCAACGTGGCGGAAACTGACTTAGCCCATTGCCAACTGGTTTTAGCAATACTGCAAAAAAAGAAATGGGAGGGAGAAGCCGTGTGACGAACGATGCAGCTTCACTAATAAATATATAAAACTCAATGTGTTTTTTTTACGAAATTTGAATTAAGCCCAACATTATAGTCTAGATACAGTTGGATCTTCAAATGTCGAAATCATAGTGTCGCAAAAAATTTTAATATATTGAAATAGTTTTTCAATGTAATGAATGGAGACTTAAAATCGTATGGATTCACCAAAACTTTGCTACATAGAGAATTTCTACTGCATTTACACATGCAAAGCTCATGTAATCAACCTCCTTGCATCATTTGCAATGGGGGGTTATTAGTTTTTACACATGCGTGCTCGTTTCTGTTTTTGCACGGCGGGGACACACTGCGTATGACAACTAAATTTCCGAGGAACCGGAAACTCTCTTGCTTAAGAAATCAAATTTCGGACAACCATGGAGCGAGAAATGCGCATACATGCTATGGTAAATCGCTTGGAAATTGAACCAGCTTTAATGACTCGATGAATGAATGAGCTACAACTAGGCTACAGTGTAACTGTGTCAAATCACAAATCCACATTAATTAAAGCCGCACTAATCGAAACCGTACTAATTAGTACAATTCTGTATCATACTTTTAAATTAATTACTATTGTATTACATGATGCAATAGAGTTGGGAATTTTTTGTATTTATCAGAATGAATTAATTAGAGTAAAAAAAAATCAATTTTCTTTATTTCTAATCCTCTCATATGTCTGTCCTTAAGTACTATATATTTACAGCATAAAGATTTATTGAATTCATATAATTTCGCAGCACCTTAAAATCATGCAAATAAGTTCTATAATTTAAATACTTTATATCTCATATATTGAAAGAATTTTATCTCTCCCATGCTTCGTATTAAAATAAATATATAGAGCATAACGATCTGAACATCGTTTTAGAAAACACTTGTTGCCTAGTTACGCTTTTAAAATACATTGTACATTTAATATAAACAAATATGTCACGTCTGGAAAAAAGTGTAAAAATTTAGCAATTTATAATTGTGTAAATTTGCTTTTAACACGAAAGATGTCGCGGAATTGTGCACGTGGTAAAACTTATAAATTCCTGTCGCAAATGCAATTCGCGCTTCATGTGGTCGATACGAGTGTCCATTAAAAGAAACATCGCATTGCGTGATATCTGCTGCGAAAAATAAAATCAAAATAAAATCGAAACGGTTGTTGTTCGACAACAGAAAAAAAAATAACTAAACTCGTACCACCAAGCCAGTAGACCAGCAATTGTCTTTTTCCATTGAAGTCTGAAAGAAAAAAGGCCGGAAGAAAGAAGATGATGCGGAGTGAGATTCAGCACAGATTACACGTACGTCCAAATGTGGGAAAGCTTCTTTCCTCTTCTTATTTCCTCCTTGTTTGAGGGTGAAGCATTACATCAAGTGTGTTCCTTGTTTTCACACGTGCTTGTCTCGGCCTCCAGTAAAACACTTCAGACACCGCTTGATTTTTCACCATTACAAAAATGGCCTCCACCATCTCGGCCAATACCTTTGAAATCGGTAAATCCAAAGCGCATGAAGCCCAAGCGCGTAAAAAACTACGTTACATTCCGTCCAAGCCAGAATGAAAAACCATTCTTAAATAATCATTCGCGTTCTTTGAAAACTTTGGGTCAATGATAGCATACCTCACTAATGAGGAAATTCTATTGTGTTACTGGATGGATATTACTTGATAATATATTTATAAACCACATTATGGTATGATAGAGAATTACTTTTTTTCGCTTATATTCTTTAGTATGTTTCTAGAGGGAAAATCTGACGTATTAATCCAAGAAACTCCATAGCGAAGGTAAGTTCGTCTTAAAAAACATTATTTAAATAAAGAATGAACGTAAGGGACAATCCCTCCCTTTCCGATAAGTAACCCTCTGAACGCTATTCCATCACGGCAAAACCTGAGAAATTAGTTTGACGTGATTGGCGACAGAAACGAGGCTTTAATATGCAGTGTGGCCAGTGTATTTTACTTCTTGCCCTGCGGTGGCGCAGTGTGGTAACGCGTTCTCCTAGTGCGCCGCTAATCCGGGTTCGACTCCCAGCAGTGCAAAGAACGCTTACTCAGAGATCTCATAAAGATCGCACTGCTCACTGTAGTCCGGGGTTTGGTTCCCTAGGCCTTAAGAGGTTCGGATTCCTCGGAAAACAGTAGGTCCCGGCGCAGCATGACCACTGTAGTCTTTGAGCCGTAAAACCAAAAAGAAAGCGAAAGTATTTTACTTACTTACGATGATGCATTATTGAATTTTCTTAGTTAGTTTAAGTATAAAATCTTTCATACTCCTTTGAGGTTGTTTCAATTTTTGTATGGCTTATGTCGTTAGGTATTATATTTTGCAAGTTTGAGAGGTTTACTCATACTACAATGTCATGTTCTCTTGATTAAATCTTACGTACGGCCTCAGCTCGTTTGGCGCAGAATTACCCTTACTGTCCTTGCGTTATTAACATTCAATTAACAGTGTTCAACGTAAATCCTTTAATTATATATATATACACCCAAATTTTATGATGCTTTGAAAGTGCTTCATGATGTCGCCTTCAGTTGATATCAGTCAAATATGTATATCACTGTACATAACTGAGTTTGTTATACATGGTTTGTATATATTGTAGGCAGCCGATTGCATGTATATGTAACGTGTGTGTTATACATATCTAGTTGTATGTGCATATATATATATCATCATCATCATATTCAACCATTATCTATCCACTGCTGGATGAAGGTCTCTCCAAATGCTTTCCACACAAGTCTATCCTGAGCAATTCGCTTCCACGTCACCCCAACCTGTTTTCTTATTTCATCCACCCATCTAGTTTGAGGACGTTTTCTAGGTCTTCGGTGGTCTCTTGGAATCCAGTTCAGAATTTCTGTTGTCCATCGTTGATCAGTTCTTCTTGCAATATGCCCAGCCCATCGCCATTTCAGTCCTTTTACTTTAACAATGATGTCCTCTACTCTAGTTTGCTCTCTCACCCAAGTGTTTCTTTTTCGATCTCTCCTAGTTATTCCAAGCATGCACCTCTCCATGCTCCTTTGCGTTGTCTGTAACTTTCGTATTGCTCCAACTGTTAGACTCCATGTCTCTGATCCATAAGAGAGGACTGGCAATACACACTGGTTGAAGACCTTTCTTTTTAGACACAAAGGCAATTTCCCCTTCAGGATAAAACTGTTTCTTCCAAATGCACTCCAGCCAAGTTTAATACGTCTGTTGAGTTCTTTCATAATGTTGCCATCCATTGAAATCAGCTGGCCAAGGTAAATATATGAATCAGCAATTTCTAGCTCAGTGTTGTCAACTTGTATTTTTGTTTCCTCTACAAAATTATTGAACATGATCTTAGTTTTGTAGGTCTCGAGAACACATGAATATGAACTTCCATTGTGTGTTGCATTTATTGACTATGAGAAGGCCTTTGACTCTATTAAAACATCAGCAGTCATCAACTCTTTAAGATCAACAGACATTGAGGATGTGTACATTGACATGGTGAAACGTGTGTATAAAAATGCAAGTGCAAAATTTCGGTTACATAAAGATACCAAAACTATCAAAATTGGTAAAGGTGTGAGGCAGGGAGATACCATTTCTCCAAAACTTTTTACTTCAGCTTTACAGATGATTTTTCAGCAGATAAATTGGAATAACAAGGGAATAAAAATAAATGGTGAATATTTAAATCATTTGCGGTTTGCTGATGACATTGTTATTTTTTCAACGAACCCATTAGAACTCCAAGACATGGTACAGGAGCTCTCAACTAGAAGTAAAGAAGTTGGACTCAAGATGAACCTACAAAAAACTAAGATCATGTTCAATAATTTCGTAGAGGAAACAAAAATACAAGTTGACAACATTGAGCTAGAAATTGCTGATTCATATATTTACCTTGGCCAGCTGATTTCAATGGATGGCAACATTATGAAAGAACTCAACAGACGTATTAAACTTGGCTGGAGTGCATTTGGAAGAAACAGTTTTATCCTGAAGGGGAAATTGCCTTTGTGTCTAAAAAGAAAGGTCTTCAACCAGTGTGTATTGCCAGTCCTCTCTTATGGATCAGAGACATGGAGTCTAACAGTTGGAGCAATACGAAAGTTACAGACAACGCAAAGGAGCATGGAGAGGTGCATGCTTGGAATAACTAGGAGAGATCGAAAAAGAAACACTTGGGTGAGAGAGCAAACTAGAGTAGAGGACATCATTGTTAAAGTAAAAGGGCTGAAATGGCGATGGGCTGGGCATATTGCAAGAAGAACTGATCAACGATGGACAACAGAAATTCTGAACTGGATTCCAAGAGACCACCGAAGACCTAGAAAACGTCCTCAAACTAGATGGGTGGATGAAATAAGAAAAGAGGTTGGGGTGACGTGGAAACGAATGGCCCAGGATAGACTTGTGTGGAAAGCATTTGGAGAGACCTTCATCCAGCAGTGGATAGATAATGGTTGAATATGATGATGATATATATATATAGATGTGTGCAGTTTCGGATGAGTCTATAAACAGAAAAATTTTATGCTATCTGCAGAAGTACTTTATTTAATTTATTGGCATGTTACATGTGACAACCTAGAAACGTGCCACAGAAAGGATTGACTGATGAACACAGAGTTTTGTGGATTTTAATAACAGAAAATTGCTATAGAAAGAAATTATTTTAAAACAGGGTGGGAAATACCTGCATCTTGTATTTGAGAGAAGAGATTCTTGACCAATGATGGTAATCACGGAGCTGTTAACGGGTGGGATAGGACTCTGTCCCCTAAATTTAAAATAGGGTTCCATACCTAACCTTCAAATTCAAACAAATGCCTTTAAAAGTATATTGTCCCCCCAATATTTTCATGCCTTCGGTATGGTGATGATACTGATATCACAAAGTCTATAATCATGTACGCTTTAAAACCTGCATTTATCTACATATGCCTAAAGAATTTTTTCCCATATTGTTTATTCAGAAAAGTTGAATAATAAAAGGATTTAAAATAAATTATATAGTAGCACACATTCCACATAAAAACATTTATTGGACTATATAAAATTTACTCATATTCAAATTACATACATACACGCAGTTTTTCAATTGCATATATAGATATATAGCCTATTAGGTATTATTGTCGACGTTGAAGACCGTAGTTTTGTCAGTAGATATTGGGTAACCCGTATCAAAGCGTTTCCAATAGACGTAAGTGTGCCTCGTAGGAAATCGACTGAAGCAACTTCGAAATAGGAATAGCTTTAAAACCATTAACGGATGTTTATATCTTTTAAAACAATTTTTTTATTTATATCGTTATAATCATTATTTATACTGCTTATAAATATAAAATGCTTCTAGAACTTCTAACCTTAAAAAAAGATCTAGACTTATCTCATAATAGAATATTCTAAAATTTAAAATTATATGGTCACTTTTCCAACCCTGGGCTACATATAAAATATGGCCTTGCATTTTAAGAGTTATTGAGCTCAGCGTTAAGAATGAATCCTATTTTATTATAAGGAGAGTGAAAAACCCGAAAATTTTCTTTTTTTAATTTGTTTTCACAATTATCACGCTAATTTAAGGAAAAATGGGAGAAACATTTAACCGAGAAGAGAATGCAATATTCTGCGTTTAGTTGAATTAGCTCCAGTCGAATTTTGATAGAGGACAGCGATGAGTCGACACCCACGACCGAATAACGTCATAAACTACACTTTGCAACATCGATACAATATTCTGCCTTTAGTTAGAGTCGCTCCAGTCGACTTTTAGTAAAGGACAGCGTTGAGTTGAAACCCTTTAACTAACGCCAAAAACTACTCTTTGCATCATTGATACAATATTCTGCGTTTAGTTAGATTCGCTTCAGTCGAATTTTAATAGAGGACAGCGTAAGTCGACACGCTTTAACTGTCAAAAACTACACTTTGTAACATGGATACTACGTAATATTTAACGTATTATATAAGGCCGTAGTTAAACACTTTTACATGGGGTTTAAATTTCTCTTATGTTTTGGGGAATTTTATTAATACATTAAATAATTATAGATGTTTAAGGAGATATATATTTGGTACTAATGAATCAATATGTTGATAAAAATATTTGTGTTGAAAAAACTTAACAGAGGTATACTTAAATTTACAAATCCCTTTACCTTTACCATGGAGTCGATGAAGCATTCGACCTCCGTAAAAAGCGCGAAATACAAAAGATCTATTATAATAATGTTTTGAATACATTTCTAACATCAAAGAACAATTTCCATTGTCGTGTGCAATTTACAAAAAAAACATTTAAAGCAAAATTTTACAATAATTTATTTAGGAAAGATTTGTTTGTTTGTTTGGACTTCTTATGGCGCAAGAGCATCTGGGCTATACTGCGCCATTTAGGAAAGAATATTTTACAGGGTTTCATTAGATTTCCAGGTGGTTCAACCTCATATCCCTAGTACCATAGGTAGTGTATTGCTATTTTTTAGGCTTATATGAAATTCAGTTAAAATAAATTAAATTTCTTAGAAATGCCGATAAATTTTTGAAATTTGTAAAAGTATTTTTTTATTTTCATTTCATTTATGAAAAACGGACCTGAATATAAAATTTGTAAGTTGTTTACTTAAGCGATTTTTTCCTTTTGAAATATGATAATAGCAAACTCCGGAAAATATGAATATAAATACATATGCAGTGGAACCTTGTAAAATGGCCACCTTTGCAAATTGGTCGCCTGAATGGAGTGACCATTTTTTATAAGAGAGAGAACTGGCAAGGAATTAATCTTGTACGTATAGTGACCACTTGTCTATGGTGACCATAACAGTCCAGTCCCGAAGGTGGTTGCTTCTGGCAGGCTCTGCTGTATTTACTTGCTAACCGTACAAAGGAAATCTTACAGAAAAGAGCGAGGCTGGTACTGAATGTAGAAATCCCCAAACGGTGCGAAAATTTCTTTAAAAATCCCATTTCGAGTTTAAGCAAATGGAAAAATATGTGAATGTACATACAGAAAATAAACAAATTCGTGGTTGCGAAGTTTAGAAAAGGATTTTTGTGCAAACTCTCTCTCTTTCTCTCTTACAAAATTTCTTTCGTTAGATGATATGGACATTTTATTTCTTTAGTTTCAGTTAGGTGAGATATTTGAATAAATTTTGTTCTTGATTTCTCAACTTAAATTGAATTTTTTTTGTTTGGATTCCTTCCACACACAGTGGATATTTTATAAATTTAGTGATATGCATTTTCTATCCTTATTTATTCAGACTTTAGTATAATGTAAGATTACAGCATTAATACTGAAGTATGGGAAAAGTACTATCCGCACATTTCAAAATGCACAACATTACTTTCCATCTAGAACTGCATGTTTTGCGGAACACAGCATTATTTAACTCTGAGTATCTGAATTTTCATAATTAAATATCTGCTAAAAGACATCGTAGTATAATTCAAAATTTTACACAAATATAGCAATTTAATATGTTCAGATAAAATCTATAAAATAAACAATTAAAACGTTATATCAAATTCTCATAAAGAACATTATTATAAAGAGTTGTGTCTCTAGCGAATGATAATGCTGTGCTACATGCGGCTCCCTCGGTTGGTGAATAATAACCAAATAAAGCCATTCACGGATTAATATTAATATTTTATTTCTGTCAAAAGTGAGCGCATAGCCATAGAATGTAAAAACGATATCTATATCTTGTATTAATGTTTTTTAAGCTTACTTCTCTGCATTCTAATATAACTAGACAAAAAAAATTGTTGTACGTTACAGAGAGTAGTAATACAATACAAATATAAATACATAGGACATATTTAGTTATCTTTTATAAGTAGCGTAGAACGGGGCTATTTAGAAACTGCTAAGGTTTAGCTCATGTTCTGTGACATCTATTAAACCCACAAGGCATTTCGCGAATGTTAGTCATTTAGTGAGGTATGCTGTAGCTTTTGAAGACGTAAATTTTGTTTTGTAGTACGATAGAATAGAGAAAGAATTTTTTAAAGAAGGGAAGGTGCTAAGAATGCCGTCTGTAACTTTTACTTGTTGTTAGTTAAGGTTTTACTTAAATGTTTAAGACGTAATCGAAATGAATTAAAATTTAATGTGAATATGGACTCTTCCTAAGCTTTACCCTTTATTCGCGCTGCCATGTATTATGGTCTTTTAATGGAGTTACGACGTTCTGAAATTTAAATACAATATGGGGCTATATGAATAGTCGAAAACGGGGCTATTTGAAAACGACGATTTTATTTATTTACTGAGGTAAACAATTAATTTACTGTTTTCTTATCTACCTTCAGATGGTTAGGAATTATAAAAGAAAAGGTAGATGGTTATAATGGGACAAAGAGACTATGGAGAAAGCGGTTGAAGCAGCAATCGCAGGGGCATCGTTAATGGAGCAGCGAGTGGCACACCAAGGAGTCTCCTCGCCCGAAAAAAGCAAGGATGAGCAAATCGCGAATCAAGGCAATGCTCATTGTGTTTTTTGACAGAAAAGGTGTGGTTCACAGTGAATTCGTGCCACAAGGACAAACAGTCAACAAGGAGTTTTACTGTGAAGTGCTCAAACGGTTGCGCAACAGGGTTCGACGCGTCCGAAACGAAATTCGCGACAATTGGATCTTGCACCATGACAACGCGTCAACCCACACCGCGCTCATTGTCTCCGAGTTGCTGGCCAAAATGGGTGTGGCAACGCTGCCCCAGCCGCCGTACAGCCCCGATCTGGCACCAGCGGATTTCTTTTTGTTCCCAAGGATCAAAAGAACCCTGAAAGGAACTCGGCATGGGACGCTGGAGGCGGTAAAAGCAGCCGCGACGACCTCACTGAAGGAGATTCCCGTTGACGACTTCCAGGGCGCCTTCAATGATTGGGTGAAGCGTTGGCAACGGTGCATCGAAGCAGGGGGAGAATACTTTGAAAAGTTCTGAAAAGATTGTAAACTGATATTGAATAAATGATTTTAAAAAAATCATTTCGGGAACTTTTGGGACAAACCCTGTATTTCATGTTATTTTGTCGTATACACACGTTTTATTGTATTTATTCAAATAGCCCCACTCAGTATTCAAATAGTCCGTTCCATATGGAAATTTTACAATTTGGAAGATAAATTGAATACTAGCAAAATATGTATTATTTTTCACTCCTTTTTATCTAGCTTCTATTGTACTGTGTATTTAAAAGAAAATTACTGCCCACATACATTTTTTTAATTTTCATGAAAGTTGAAACTACCCGTATAGCCGCACTCTACCCTATCTCTATATAATAACCCATACTAGCAATTTAAGTGTAATATATATATACAAGGGAACTAACCCAAATGTATCATTCCGATTTTAATGAAGTTTAGTGTATTTATAGAGGAGGCCAAATTATTGGACACGTATTTTTTATAGGCTAGAAAATATGTTTAAAGGGTGAACTCGCCCCTCGAAAATTGGCCATATTTTTATTTGACTATAATTTCTGAACAAATCATGATAGTGTAATTTCGTAAATGTACAAAATTTTGCAGCCTATCCACCTGTGTAAAAAAATTGTATAAAAAATATAATGAGTTATAAAATTAAAATTTCTTTTTTTTTTGTTTCTTTCCGCAAGGGAAGTAGCTCTTGCAAGAAAAGCAACCCATGTGTTCCCCTCCGATTTTAATGAGATTTGGTGGATTTGTAGAGGTAGTGGTGTCAGATTAGGCTACAAGTAGCGGATTGGGTGACTTTTTAAGTGCCCTCGCTACAAACATTTCGAATTGGGCGACACGCTACTTTTTGGGCTACTTTTAATTACCTTCAGGCTATAAATCTGAAAAATAGCTACTTTTTATTTTCATATATAAAATCACAAAATATTATTAGTATTACATAACAAAATAAAATATTGTTCGTTAAAATTTTTATTCGCAGTGAACGATAGTTTTACTAAAACGTAACATGTTCGATACTCGTTCAATTCATATAAGATCTCTGTGGTTCAATTATTGTTTTGGTACTTTTAATCATAGATATCTTGTATGTACTAGAGTGGAAGTTACGTGATTCCGAAACACGTTTAACATTGCAGTTCCGTGCAAACCTTCGAGCATATATACGCTATATAGGTTCGAAAATACGAACCGTAGAGCCACATTAGTGAGGTCAATTTTTCTATTTTCCTGTGTTACAGTACGTAATTATAATCAAGAGCGGATACAGGAGGAAAGTCACAGGTGCCATGACCCACCAAAAATATATTTTTTCACTGTAAAAAATTCCAACTTTCATGATAAATGAAGGGTGTTATTCCAAGACCATGGCGAATTTTGTCCTTGACCCCGCATCCCTACAAACTTAAAGTCTGTATCCGCTCTTGATTATAATTATGCGTGCTTGTTCAAGTTCGGATTGTACACTTCAGGATACTGTGGAAAATCGTTAACGTGGCAGTTCTTTCCACAGTTAATCTAATGTTTTTAGTTTAACTTGCGTTCCACTCAATCACCGTTATATTTTTGGTTCAGTAATACAAGTGTACAAATGATAATATTGATCTGCTTATATAAGTATATCTACATGTTAGGCTCAAACATCGAAAACGCTCAATAAGCGAAAAAAGACCACAACGCATTGTGGCCGTTTCAAAAATGCCAAATCCAAGGGTTAAAAAAATTTCCAAACATGTCAGGGGCGTATCGGGGAAGACCCGAAGCCCTATCCTTTTCCTAGGCTGCTATTGGAGATACGATTACGATATTCCGTATTCAGAGAGCGGAAGTGAGGGCACTTGAAATGTTGCATGTCAGGGACGTATCGGAGGGAACCGGAGCCCCCATCCTTTTTCTAGGCTGCTATTGGAGATACTACTACTAGCTGGGGAGAGTTCAAGTATTATATAAGTATACAAGTAATGTTTTTCAATTTGTACCCGCCCCTGGTAAGCAAACATTAACATTGGCTAACATAGGAAAATAAGTACAACAACTACCCCCTCCCCCAAAGGTGCTTACGCAATAACTGAACGCTTCCTTGCAAAATAATTCATTTTGTGTTTGGGCTACAAATAGTTCAAATCCGCTACTTTTGGAGCACAGTTTGCTACTTTTTAATCTTCAGATCTGGCAACACTATGTAGAAGGGAGCCAAAGCATTAGGTATATATTTTTTCATAGGCTAAAAAATATTTTTAGGGGGTGAACCCGCCCCTCGAAAATCGACCATATTTTAGTTTTTCGGCTATAACTTCTGAACAAATCATGATAGCGTAATTTCGTAAATGTACAAAATTTCACAGCCTATCCACTGGTGTAAAAAAAATCGTTTAAGAAATATGATGAATTATAAAATTCAATTTTCATATTTTTCCGCAGGGGAAGTAGCGCGTAGGGGCGACGCTTTTCTTGTATGCACAGGTGCTATGCAGGATAAGTAGAACGTAAGAGGCGACACTTCTCCTACATGTATAGCTGTATGCAGGGGAAATAGCGTGTAGGGACGACTTGAGGTATATTTCAGGAGAAAGTGGGGAACCGCTTTCACAGACGAAAAACAAATGATATGATTATATATACAAAAAAATCCCTTCAGTGACTCTAGTTAACACCTAAATATGAGATTATTAAGCCAACTTCTTCTGGAGATATAAATATTTACTTTCAGGGAGATTTTCGTGGGTCACCCTATATCATGCACTATAATTCGCCGTGTATATGAGCCATGTGGTCTCTAATTACGAAATTGTAAAATACTCCAAAATAGGAAGACAAAGGAAATTGAAACAGATGCAGAGTAATTAAAAGTTAATACGCAATGACCTGTTAGAGAAACACATTTACCATATCTACAGGTTTTTTAAGTTTTACTGATCAAAGGACAGACGTATAATATATGCCATAAATTTCATAATTAGAGACAACACAGCTCATATACACGGCGAATTATAGTACATGATATAGTGTGACCCATGAAAATCTCCCTGAAAATAAATATTTATATCTCCAGAAACTGTAGACTTAATAAGCTTGTATTTAGGCGATAACTAGAGTAACTGAGGGGATATTTTTTTGTACATATAATCACATCATGTTTTTTCGTCTGTGGAAGGGGTTTCCCCACTTTCTCCTGAAAATATACCTGAAGTCGCCCCTATACGATTCTTCTCCTGCGTACAGTCATGCATGAAGGAGGAGTCTCGCCCCTTACGTGCTACTTCCCCTGCATAGCACCTGTGCATACAAGAAAACCGTCGCCCCTACGCATTACTTCCCATGCGGAAAAATGTGAAATTTTGTGCGTTTATGAAATTACGCAATCATGATTTGTTCAGAAGTTAAAGCCGAAAAAACAAAATATGGCCGATTTTCGAGGGGCGGGTTCACCCCCTAAAATAATTTTTAACCGATAAAAAAAATACGTATCCAATGTTTTTACACCTTCTACAAGTCCACAAAATTTAATTAAAATAGGAGGGGAACACATGGGTTGCTTTTCTTGTAAGCGCTACTTCCCCTGTGGGAAAAAAAAGAAAAAGAAAAAATTAGTTGTTTGTTTGTTTGTTTGGCTTTTTTATGGCGCAAGAGCATCTGGGCTATACTGCGCCAAAGAAAAAATGAAAGTTTAATTTTATAGCTCATTAGATTTTTTACGCTATCTTTTTTTATACTGGTTGATAGGCTGTGAAATTTTGCATTTGGGACGGGACGTAGTCGAAAGAAACAAAAACACTTGGCCGACTTTCGAGGACATGACTGGATGCGGGCGTTGCCTGGTTCATGGATTTCATTAAAATCGGAGGGATACACTTGGGTTGGTTAGTGCTATACTAAATAAATTTACACAATACAGTAAAGATATATACGATACGTAAATATTCCAAATTGCATATTTTGATGCTATATCTCGTCGAATTTTACGATAATAAACTCCGAATTAAAAACTTTACAATAAAATAAAAATTATACGGCTCTAGTTGCCACACTTGGAAAGCAATCATGACATTTTTTTTTTTTTAATTGGGTTTATTTAGAGCCCTCGGAATTGCTGGCGAAAGCATCAGCCGCCATTTTGTTGTACACTTCCTGTTTCATTTTAGCGTGGCGATAAAGGTTTTACGCATTGGCGCAATGTTCGCTATTTTGGCATAAAAATAATCAAAAATCCGCGATTATCCGACGAATGTAAATATTGGCGCAGTTTTTAAAATATCGCCAATAAATATAATTTGCAACCATAACTTAGGCCTCAGAATGGCGGAGGCGCCAGTTCCCCTTTTTAGGAACCTTAGGTTTATTATCTAATTGATATAGTTGAATACACTAGATGCATATACATGTCAGATTACCGCAATTTCACTATATATATCACACCCTTGCAACGAAAGTGTTACAACTCAAAATTCGGTGAAAATGACTTAATGTTACAACCAGTGTAGAAAACAGTGCTGTGTCCTTCCGTGCAAAAAGTTAGGTCATAAGTTATTCGGGTTTCCACTAGTTGGCGCATGTTATTAGATGAACACACATCCCTCATTTGAGCTGAAAACAGGTTTTTGCTTTTTTGAAAATTGGGATTTTTTGAGTTGTAACACTTTCGTCGCAAGGGTGCGATATGTATATGTCCGTACATGCAATTGCCTCCTCCATTAAAAATGGTTTTTCCGTCGCTTAGAAGAGACGGAGGAAAAGTGTCGTTGTACTTAAAAAAAAAAACACGAATTGGAATGATTGTAATTTTATGAGACATTATCTGGGAGCGGAAAACACCGTTGTTACATAGAAATAGTCAGGGACGGACTGGGTTCTCTCAGAAGACGCATATCTTAGATTTTCAGTCGGCAAGGGTCAGGGCTGAATTGAGGCTTTATGGGCCACAGGCCGGAAGGATAAAATGGGCCCCTAAAAAATTTGGCCCGTGCAATATTCAGTCAGTAAATCATGTTTTTCTTTAAAGTTCATCATTTTAACATTTACGTTCATCAATAATAAAAATTTATGGTACAGTTATAAATAAACTGGGTTATAATAACGCTCAAAATTAAGGACCAGACTTCTGCAGGGCCCCGGAATCGGGGCCCTAAGCCAGGACCAACTTGGCCTATACATAAATCTGACATTGGCACGAGTCCTTACCCACACAAAGGCGCTAGTCCTATCGCCCATGTGGGGGCACCAGCTCAGGGACCGCCTGGCCGGTGGTCCAGTCCGCCCTTGGAATAACTGTTAATTGTAGCGATGTTATTAGGAGACATTACCGTAGTGTAAAATGCAGACAGTGAGTTTACGTATAAAAAATTGACAAATAATAATAGACAATTTATCTTACTACAACGTCCCTTCTTAACGGACACCCTTCAGATACGGTCACCCTTTTTACTGTCGTATAAAAATTCCCTTTAAGAAGCTGACTTACAGTAACATATTTCAAACCCCTGATTAGCGGTCACCCTCGGATACGGGCGCGGACACTTTTTTCGTCATTCATTCAATTAGATTAGAATCCCTGTACGGACAAAACACGCTTAAACCAGGCCTTCACTAGTGACCCTTCTCACAACAAGAAACTAAGGATAAACAGGATAAGAGCTTCGAAGAATTTCCTCACACACATGAACAAACAGTGGCAATCAACTCGGGTTCGCCGATTCAGTTGACTAAAATGCTTGATAAAGTCTTTGCTAATAGATAAATCATATAGTTATACGCCACGCCAAACTAATAAATAATTGTCAACGCAAAACTATTGCAGTTCCAATTTATTGTCATCGATTAATCGACCATCACACAGGTTCTATAAGCGTAACGATGGAAAAGCGGTGGGTTTTATTTCGCAATTAAAAATACATTTCCAGGGAAAAGGAGTGATAAGTAAAGCCTACCAAACGGCTATTGATAAAATTTTTCCAGGGTAAATAAGTTTTAATATTTAACAGTTCGTTGTACATTTGCTCATTATATTTCAGACTGCTGGAGAAGAGACCAGGAGCATAGCCGCCATTTTCCTGCCATCGTATCACGTGATCCCATTCACTGCTGTGTTAAAGTTGAGTGATTGGGTTATTTTTAATCAAATAAAATGAAATGTGTGGGTGTTCCGCTGGGAATTGTTCTAATCATTCAAGGAATAAACATAGAATGTTTGCAGTGCAAGTTTGTTTTGATTATTTGCATTATAATTTTGCATTAATCGTAAACTAAAGCTGGGTTGCAAATTGTATTTATTGGCGACATCTTAAAAGTTGCGCCAATGTTTACAATAGTCGGATAATGGCGGAGTGTTGATTATTTCTATGCCAAAATAGCGATCATTGCTCCAAAACTGAAAACCTTTATCGCCAAGGTAAATGAAACCGGAAGTGTGCAGGAAAATGGCGGCTGATAAGCCGGGATGTAATACTAGGGGCTCTAATTACATTCAACAAATGCTTATGTTCGTTATCTAAACGTTTTATGTTCTCATTAACATATGAACTACGAGAAGATTTATTTTAAAGATTGGCATGTAATGTTTCGGCTACTTCAGAATATTCCCTTCTATTACGGTCAACCCTCTTTTACAGACAAATTGCTATGTCGTGATAGAGTTAGCAAATGGGGGGTGGGTCATCCTATATGCAGTTCTTATTGATTTTTAGGACAATCTCATATTTTTTATGCACATACTTTGCTGAAATTTTCAAATATAATCCTACAAATTTATATTCATAAAACAATATTATTCTGTCTATATATGTTCGTTTTTGTATGTTACCTTTGTTTTCTGTTTTTAGTACATATTTGATATATACTAAAAAAATTTCAAATATCGTAAAGAGCCTTATTTACATGCAGTCCCTGAAATCGAAATTCAAACTAAGAAACCGAGTATTTTTTGCATATATTATACATTATCAATATTTGCCTATCTATAAAGCCCTGCAACGTTGTTTGTATCTCATGCTCATCTGAATATATTTTCTAACTCCATCTTTCGAAATTCTTTCCAAATTCAAACAATTTAACACGTGTTTCGCATTGAGAAACAACGCCTACATCCAAATTCGGGCGATACGAATCTACCTCGAAATTTAAATCTCTGACGGAGAATTCTATTTGCATAATTTAATAAAAAATTGTCTGTCAATATTTAAATTTAAATATTCAATAGCGAAGACGGAAACGGGCAAACGTATTGAAATGATGTGTTGCGTTTACGCTTTTACAAACTTTACATATTTTATTTTTTTCATTTTGTGATATTCAATTTCAATCATATAGAAACTGACAGAAATGAAATCAAGCTTCGTCTTTCCAAACTGTTTTGTCCCATATGATAAAATCCTTTCAATAAACTTATAGAACAGTTTGAAACTCATATTTAACTATATGTTCCCAACCTCCGTATGTCCCATCTAGAGTATTATAATCGAAGTAGCCCTGCGGTGGCATAGTGCGCCGTTAACCCGGGTTCGACATCCAACGGTGCAAAGAACTCTTACTCGGAGATCTCATAAAGATCGCACTGCTCACCGCAGTCCGCGGTTTGGTTCCCTAGGGCTTAAGAGGTTCAGATTCCTCGGAAAATTATGGGCCCAGTGGTTCGAATTCCTTGAAAAACAGTAGGTTCCGGTTCGGCAAGACCACTGTAGTCCTTGAGCCGTAAAACCGCAAACAAACAATAATCGGAGTAATTAAACTGGCTCCCTTAGAGTATGCTCTATGGAAAAACTATTTATATATATTTAGTTACACGATAGAACAGCGGCTCTACAACTATGGTACGTGGACCCCTGGGGGTCCACGAGACCCTCCCAGTGTTCCACAAAGATTCGGAAAAATACCGAAACAAGAGCAATTACTCTTTAATGCTAAGAATAAATTATGAGGGAACGAAAAATTCCTTCCTTAAAAGGTGAAAATCAGTGATGAAACACTAGAAATGAATAATTTGCACCACACATATTATGTATCTCTTTATTTATAACAATGCACTGAAATACCTGCATTTCTTCTTCCATATATTTTGCTATGTGGCGTGATCTTAGCATAATAGAGCAGAAATGAAGTAATCCATTCCTTTTACTTCCAGACCAATACATATTTTTTCTCCCATCAACCTTATATTCTTGATCTGCTTATATCCTTGTATGTAACAATGAATACATCGTGTTAATGCAATATATTTTTCCCTGATTACATTTGTCCTCACTTCTCGTCTGTAACAAAATTACCAAAGGAAATGATTGACACACAAAGATCCTAGGGTCATGTTCTTGTAATGTTTCCCTAAAGAGGGGGATTATTGACTTGGGATAGATCAACACACACGCTCTATTATGTTCAAACGAGCTCTATCTTGCACATCAAGACGTAGATGACGAAACATTTCATAATTTATATACAATATTATGCATAAATGTGCAACAATAAAGAATATGCTAAATAAATTTACACAAACAAATATTCCATAATTTGATCTCTCGGCGGCGTCGGCGGGTGGGGACCGAACCCACAACCTCTTAATGGCCAGTCAAGTGTTCGATCCTTTTGAGATACAGGCATCGACTGAACTCCCCTGTTGCCAGAGAATGCGTTGCGCGAAGGAGCGAATTTGGTCGACGCCTTAACTCAATGGGAAGTATTGTTCGACTGACTATGAAGAGGTTGTGGGCTCAGTTCTCGCTCGACGCTTAGCAATCACACCTCTCTCTTTATGAGTGATTTATCATCTAATATTACCACATCGTCATCTGTTATATGAATTGTTTTTTTTTAATAAATCCTTTTTTTTATAATGTAATAAACCGTCCTTAAAAGAGACGATTCCTTGAAAGCTCACGAAAGGACTCATCCTGAACAGAAAACGTTCAAAAATAGGACAGCATGGAAAATTGTAATTCTCTCACGAGAAAGCGCTGATTGAAATATATAATTTTAGGACTAAATATAATAATCCCTTTACTAAATGTTCGTTCTATGAGGCCTGAAACTTATTGAAATATTTGGTTATATGTAATTTTAATTATGAGGATTGTATTGACTCAGCCCACATTTCTCCTTAAAACGAAAATGCTATCCTATTTCTTGCACGGGCTGTATTTAGTAACCATTTATTAAAATCTGTTATTTTGTTACAGGTCCCATAAAATGTGTTGGGATGGCATCACAACGTTTTAAAATAATACTCTATTTGAAATGTAGCACTGCTATTGTTTATTATCAATTATTAACTGTGCAAATGGTTTGTGGCGTTTGTGACAACTAGCCGTCGATATGCAATACAATAAATATACAATACAACTGACGTTTTGCAAACATTACAAAGTCACCTATTATACTATTTACTTCACTAGTAGTATGAATGACTGTCTTTTCAACAACAACTTTATTTTGGAGAGATCATGAACATTTGTACAAGGATATATCGTAATTATATTTCGTGATAAACGTTCGTGGTTCATGTCCACCCGGGCAACGATAGGTAAAGACAAAATCTGACGAAGCCCATCCTGCCCGAGAGAATATATATTGAATTATTTTGCAAATAAGTATAACTTAAATTATAAAAGGAAAATAAAAACATCTTTTACAACTCACTCATCACAATATTATATGCTCACACTATCTCCTTCCACATTTTCACTTTACCTTTGTAAAGAAAACATTCCCGATATTATGTAATAAAATTGAATTGCCTTGTTTAATAATTTGTCAGTGCTCCCAAATTGGGGGGAAAGAATAGAAAAGCTGCCTTAAAAACCCAAGATGCCTCTAAATCTTGAAAAAATTTCTTATGTCATGTTTGGATTTGTTTAAAGATAGAGAGGATTTGATCGTTTGCGGTAGATTGTTCCATACATTTGTGCCAGCATGACTTATTCTATGGTACGCTAAGCTGATTCTAGCTCGCTGTGTTCTGTAATTGTTTCTGGAAATGGTTGGATAATGGTGATGAGGTAGATGAATATCAAGACAGAATGAATTATTGATATTTTTTTAAATATAAGAACATGATTAAAGCAAGTTTATAATTTAGTAATTTGTTGATCGGTAAGATGTTATGTGTGCTCAATATTACAGAATTCGTCATATTCAATGCTTACTTTAGTTTTGTTATGTCTAAGAATCTATTTTGTAAGATCTGAATTCTTCTTATGTTCGCTTTTTTGGTAAATACCCAGATTAGGTGACAATAAGAAATGCTAGAAAAAATCAAGGAATAGTATAAATCAATAAGTACTTTTATTGGAAGATAGTAGCTGATGCTGCGCAAAATGCCGATATTTCTACTTATTTTTGAACGCACATTTTAAATTAGACTTCCGCGTTACACCCGGGAATTTAGTGTCATTTGACAATGGAACTGGATTATTTCCAATAAGAACTGTGCATTGAGAGAAGTCGTAGGCGTTCCTTAAATAAGTAAACGAGAGACATCTGTATTTATTGTTCAGTGATTATTATAGAAGTATTTGGTAAAGATTTTAAATCATTTTGGGCTATATTGAGAAAATTCCGTTTCATCCTTGCTTTTATAAAAAAGACTGGTATCATCAGCAAAGCAGATGATTTGCAATTGAGTTGCAGTAAAAAATAGATCATTACTGTAAAAGTTAAAGAGCAAGGAGCCAAGATTAAATCCCTGAGGGACTCCACATAGTGGTTATCAAATACTTGAAGAATACTCACCTATTTGAACGTATTGAATGCTGTTAGTTAAAGAATTCCTAAACAATTTATTTTGATTACCTTTGACCCCTGCAGCCCTTAATTTATAGATTAGTTTTTCATAATTAATAGTGTCAAAAGCTTTAGTAAAATCAAAACATATCCCCAGTACAGACTCTTTATTATCCAATGATGAGTAAATTAGATCAGTAGCTGCAACAAGGGAATACTCAGTTGATTTGTGTTTTCTAATTCCGAATTGGTTGTTGTGAATTATGTTGTTTGTTTCAAAGAAATCCAATAATCTATTATGAAGCAGTTTTTCAAAAATTTTTGCAAATACTGACAGAATTGAAGTAAGTCTGTAATTCGAAACATTCGATTTTATTCCCTTTTTAAATAAGGGGATGATTCTTGATGTTTTAAATTCTATAGGGATGTCTCCATCTCTGAATATGAGGTTTAAAATATGTGTAAGTGTATTTTTTATTGCATTTGCTGTATATCTGACAGGAGTAGGATGGATGTCATCAGGACCGGGTCCCTTATTGATTTCTAAATTGGCGATGATCTTATAAGTTTCAATATCTGTTATTTCATGAAGATATAAGGAGTATTTAATATTATAATCGTGGCATTTAAAATTTCGAGTATGACCAATTTCAGATTCCGAGAGTGAGTAGGGAAAACTAATAAAATGATCATTGAAGGTCTCACAAATATGTTTTATATTTGTGATGGTATGATTAGAGGAAGTTAGTTTATTTATAATATTAATATGCGGTTTCTCTCTTCCCAGAAGTTCATTTATTTTTGTCCATTTTTTACTAGTGTCAGTGGTTCCATAAAGATTATAAAAATAAACTTGTTTGGCTTCCCTCATTTTTTTGTTCAGTGTGTCACGAAACTTTTTAAAGATACTGCAGTTGATAGATGATTTGTTTTCCAGAAAGTTATGGAAAAGTTTGTTTTTTATCTTTTTCTCTCTGAGGATAGTATTTGTAATCCAAGGTTTCCTTATACGTTTGCTACGAGATATTCTCTTGATTGGAAAACAGCTTTCATAGTAACCTTTAAATTTGTTAATGAAAAGTCTAGAGACAGTTGTTGCGTTATTAGACTGAAGTATGTTTGTCCAGTCTTCTTCAAGTAATTTATTTTAAAAAATTATCAGATTAATATCTAAGAAATCTCTAATGTATGTACTATGTTTAGGTTGTTTATTGATCTTTTGAGAAACGGTAATAAAGGAAAAAATTGAAAGATGATCACTAACATGATATAATAAAATTCCACAATGTGGGTCATTTATGTTAGTTATACAGTGATCAATAGTGGTTCGTAAATAGCCAGTAATTCTAGTTGAATTCTTTATGTAAGAATTGAATCCAAATGAGAATATTAAGTCTTTTAATGCTTTGGATTGTGTGTGGTTAGTTTTTGTCCTATTGATAGGATTTATATCAATGTTAATATCACCCAGTATTAATAATTTATGGCGTGTGTTTGTTGTGTATGTTAGTAAATTATGCAGGAAACAAGGAAGCCTTTTACGTTTCCGGAAGGTGGTCTATTTACAGTTGAAATATATGTGTCATATAGATTGAAAATTGCAAGTCCACTGGTATAATATTAAAATTTCGTGAGTGTTGTGTATATATGTTGTTACCCCTCCCCCTCTGCTATTCTCCCTGCCAATTGAGATTTGTTGATAGTTAGCAATTGAATGTTTTTGTTCTGAGGGCAGCCACGTTTCAGTAAAAGAAATTATGTCTAATCGAGGGCTAACATTATGTATTAGGGTTTCAATTAGAGGCATTTTATGTGTCATACTACATGCATTTATGTGTATTGCTAGTAGACTATTATTTGAAGTCATTACTTTAGATATTTCGGACGGAGAATAGTAATGGGTTCCATTATTGGGTTTCAAATCATCATTAATGATTATTCTTTGAATGAATACAACGTTGAATTTGCGGTAAGTAAATAATAACACCCACAATATGCAACCTCAAAACACGGGTACAACTAAGTGGAGCTTGGAAATACATTCTATCAATGAGCAAATAATAACTTTAGCACGTTTAATTTTCCCCATTATTTTCTTTTCACAAATTAGCAACACAAGTTATTATTTACATTTGATATCATTTAATAATTTTTTCATTTCTAAAATTGTTTTCCATTTTATAACTTCACAAAGTCTTGTTACGCTCTGAAGGGGATCCTCCCGTGAACAGTCGAAAGCGCTCAATGGTGTGTTAAAACTTACCGTAAATTCAACGTTGTATTTATTCAAAGAATATTCGACATAAATTGAAGGATATTGCTAATATTATTGAATCATCATTAATGTTAAACATGTTATGTGAATTAAAATCAAAATATTTCAAAATTTCCAGAATATCCCAATCTATTAATGTAAAAATGAAAAAAAAAAGCAAAAGCAAAAATAAAAAAATAGAGAAAAATACAGAAATAACAGTGAGTACAGCCGTATGCAATATATAAATAAAATTGTACTTCCAAGCGAACAGCTCAATTCAAATGACATCTGCACAAGAAAACAAAAGCGTCCCCCAACAAAGGAAAAACAATGACTTAAGTAATAAACATTATTTCTATAAGGGGAAAAAGAATATAATTTAAAGTTAGAGTTACATTCTAAAATAAATTATACTACCAAACTCAAGAATTCAAATATTTAGAATTTTATATATATAATTCCCATAAACCACTCTTTTCTTACATCTTTTTTGTCCTTTTAGCTAAAGTGCCGAGAATCACAATCCGAAGTACAAATATCAAATGCTACTGCATGAATGATAACCCAACACAAAGCAAACTAAATAAGATATTATATATATATATATATCTTATATTGTTATAGCATATGTCTTATATTGTTATAGTATGTCTTTATATTGTTATAGTATATGTCTTATATTCTTATAGTATATGTCTTATATTGTTATAGTATATGTCTTATATTGTTATAGTATATATCTATAGTATATATGAGTATATATATTGTCGACCAGTAACAGCAAGCAAAACAAAAGGTCGAAGTCTCATCTTCCCTTTCTCTTACTTCATAAAACTAATTATGTCCATCCAAATAGTTTTCAATGTCAATCAGAGATCTCAAATATATTTTTTTTCCCCAAGTCAGTAAGATGATCAATATCGCCCGATTGTGTCCAGCAATTGAAGCCTCTAGAACGCATTTCGTTGAATAATAGTTTTCTCCCTGGAGTCAGGTTCTCTGATACAATTATACCAGTTCCTTTGAATAGTCTTTTATTTTTGAATATGAAGTCTCTCTCTGAGACATTCTCAGGAACTTAAGAATGATAGGTCTGGAATTACCTCCCTTGATCACCTGAGCCACGACGTCTACCCATTCTATGGGTTATTATAACTAGGTCTAAAGAAACCAGATTTGATTTAAGTTTTCTATTTAAAATGTCAACAGCTGTGTTATTAGTTCTACTCTCCTCGTTCTCCTCTTGAATTCCATATAATACGAGGCAGGACCTGCGGCTATACTGCTGTTGTTTATCTAATTCAGTCTCAAGATCATTAATGGGTTTGTCCAAGCATTTAGTTTTGTTTTCAAGATTAGAAAAACGCAAGTTCCACTCGTCCGTAAACTTCGCCAGTCTGGAATTGATTTCCTCATTTAATTTGTTTATGATGTTATCCATGCCCTGAGGAAGTGTTTTTTTAGAATCATCTTGTGGAACCAAACTCTTTTCAATTTTATCAGAGAGTTTTTTTTTTTTAATGTATCAATGTCGTTCGACAATTGATTCCTAATGGCAAAAATTTCTTCTGAGGCATTTCTAAAACCACAGTTCGACGACGAAACATTGGGTGTTAATTTGGAGTTTTTAAGAGGCGTGTTCGCCAGAGACGTGATTAAATTTATGTTGGTGAATTCAGGCAATCCACAGTCTCCAATATAGAATAATATATATCTGTCTGTCTGTCTGTCTCTGTGTGTGTGTGCGTGCGCGTGTGCGTGTGTGCGTGTGTGTGTGTGCGCTTGAAATCAACATGGCATAGCGGCGCACTCCAGCATTACATATCACTTCGTATAATTAATTCACATATCAGTTATAAATCAATTTCGTAATATTACTGTATAGCAAAGCTCTGGCAAAAGATAAATGAAGAGATGTGGAACACTTGTACAACAATATCCGTGAACTGAAGTTTAACCAGTGAGATAAATTTAAAAATGTGGGTGCCTCCCAGTCGTTGTTGGCAAAGAGAGAACCGCAAAGCAGAATTGAGGATTAAATTAATATGGTTAAAAGTATTGTTGAGCACATGGAAAACAGTAATATAGAATATTGCAATATATAAAATTAACCCAAGTAGTTAATTAAGCTACTTCGAAAGTTAGAAATTCAATTTAAACAGACTTGACAAGAACGGAAGGTCCTAAGACGGAGGTCAGAAGAACCGTGCTGTCGAAAAACGCGTAGCGGTATAAAAATTATTGTAATACGATAATAATAACAGGGGTTAAAAGAAGAAAAACTGTGTTCCATAAATGTTTCTTGACACTCTATGGAAAGAAAGTATGAAAGTATAACTCTTAATAAAAACAAAGTAACTAGCTATGTGAAGGTAAATGAAAAAGTGGAACTCGAAAGTCAAGGTTAGTCCACAGTTAGGTGTGAACTATCTGTAGTTTACATAGGCGTACGCATAAAGTTCATAAGGGGGTTATAGGCTCAATGGGGGGTTACAGAGCTACAACTCGCATATTCCTATGTTAAATATACAAAATTTCATTGCAATGGGGGGGTTACAACTCCCATCAACACCCCCTGCGTACGCCAATGATTATTCAACAAAACTATGTGCTTAAAATTTTTCAATCAGTTGAATCTTTTGCAAATAATTTCCTTTCATTTATCAAAAATCAATGAAACAACTATTCGTAGAATATGGCAAAGTAGCCATGCTGAAATATAAAAGGATTAAAAATCTTCGGTATGAAATTCCCTATAAAAATAATTGCAACTAAAAATAGCCACGCTAAAAAATGCTTTTTTTTTTCTAATACTAAGGTTCAGTCCTGTAGCCAGGATGAAGGGACTACGGGGTGTTTGGGGCACAGGGCACCCATGGATTGTTCTACACATACATAAATAGCTCGATAGGGCAACCGTGGCACAAGTACGGGGCAACTGGCGCGCGCCCCAGTTGGCTACGGTTTGACTACAAGTCTGCTAAGGTTATTGAAAAAGTCAAATAACTCTCAGATCTTAATTTTTTCGAAGCTTATCACATCTTCCGGAATGC
>QLNU02013614.1:20937252-20948745 GCA_006491805.2 Dysdera silvatica
GTGGTTAGTTTTTGTCCTATTGATAGGATTTATATCAATGTTAATATCACCCAGTATTAATAATTTATGGCGTGTGTTTGTTGTGTATGTTAGTAAATTGCAAAAACAAGGAAGCCTTTTACGTTTCCGGAAGGTGGTCTATTTACAGTTGAAATATATGTGTCATATAGATTGAAAATTGCAAGTCCACTGGTATAATATTAAAATTTCGTGAGTGTTGTGTATATATGTTGTTACCCCTCCCCCTCTGCTATTCTCCCTGCCAATTGAGATTTGTTGATAGTTAGCAATTGAATGTTTTTGTTCTGAGGGCAGCCACGTTTCAGTAAAAGAAATTATGTCTAATCGAGGGCTAACATTATGTATTAGGGTTTCAATTAGAGGCATTTTATGTGTCATACTACATGCATTTATGTGTATTGCTAGTAGACTATTATTTGAAGTCATTACTTTAGATATTTCGGACGGAGAATAGTAATGGGTTCCATTATTGGGTTTCAAATCATCATTAATGATTATTCTTTGAATAAATACAACGTTGAATTTGCGGTAAGTAAATAATAACACCCACAATATGCAACCTCAAAACACGGGTACAACTAAGTGGAGCTTGGAAATACATTCTATCAATGAGCAAATAATAACTTTAGCACGTTTAATTTTCCCCATTATTTTCTTTTCACAAATTAGCAACACAAGTTATTATTTACATTTGATATTATTTAATAATATTTTCATTTCCAAAATTGTTTTCCATTTATAACTTCACAAAGTCTTGTTACATTCTGATGATGACCCGTCCGTGAAGGGTCGAAAGCGCTCAATGATGTGTTAAAACTTACCGTAAATTCAACGTTGTATTTATTCAAAGAATATTCGACATAAATTGCAGGATATTGATAATATTATTGAATCATCATTAATGTTACACATTTTATGCGAATTAAAAGCAAAATATTTCAAAATTTCCACAATATCCCGATCTATTAATGCAAAAATGAAAAAAAAAAGCAAAAGCAAAAATAAAAAAATAGAGAAAAATACAGAAATAACAGTGAGTACAGCCGTATGCAATATATAAATAAAATTGTACTTCCAAGCGAACAGATCAATTCAAATGACATCTGCACAAGAAAATAAAAGCGTCCCCCAACAAAGGAAAATAATGACTTAAGTAATAAACATTATTTCTATAAGGGCAAAAAGAATATAATTTAAAGTTAGAGTTACATTCTAAAATAAATTATACTACCAAACTCAAGAATTCAAATATTTAGAATTTTATATATATAATTCCCATAAACCACTCTTTTCTTACATCTTTTTTGTCCTTTTAGCTAAAGTGCCGAGAATCACAATCCGAAGTACAAATATCAAATGCTACTGCATGAATGATAACCCAACACAAAGCAAACTAAATAAGATATTATATATATATATATATATGGTCGACAAGTAACAGCAAGAAAAACAAAAGGTCGACATGTCTCAGCTCCACTTTCTCTTACCTCATAAAATTAATCATGTCCATTCAAATAGTTTTTAATGTCAATTAGGGATCTCAAATATACTTTTTTCCCCGAGTCAGTAAGATGAACAATATCGCCCGATTGTGTCCCAGAATTGAATGAAGTCTCTGGAACTCATTTCGTTGAATAGTAGTTTTCTCAATGGAGTCAGGTTCTCTGATACAATCATACCAGTTCCTTTGAATAGTCTTTTATTTTTGAATATGAAGTCACTCTCAGACATTCTCAGGAACTTAAGAATGATAGGTCTGAGATTATTTTCTTGATCACCTGAGCCACGACGTCTATCCATTCAATGAGTCACATCTAGGTCTGACGAAACCAGGTTTGATTTAAGTTTTCGATTTAAAATGTCAACAGCTATGTTAGTTGTATTCTCCTCGTTCTTCTTTTGAATTCTATGTAATAAGAGACAGGACCTACTGCTATACTGCTGTTGTTTATCTAATTCAGACTCAATGTCATTAATAAATCTGTCCAAGCGTTTAATTTTGTTTTCAAGATTAGAAAAATGCAAGTTCTACTCTTTCGTAAACTTCGCCAGCCTGGAATCGATTTCCTCATGTAATTTGTTTATGATGTTATCCATGCCCTGAGGAAATGGGTTTTTTTTTAGAATTATCTTGTGGAACCAAACTCTTTTCAATTTTATCAGAGAGTTGTTTTTAAAATGTATCAATGTCGTTTCATAACTGATTCCTGATGGTAGAAATATCTTCTGAGGCATTTCTAAGACCACACACAGTTCGACGACGAAGCATTGGGTGTGAATTTGGAGTTTTTAGGAGGCATGTTCGCCAGAGACGTGATTCAATCTATGTTAGTGAGTTCAGGCAATCCACAGAGTCTCCAATATAGAATAATATATATATATATATATATGTGTGTGTGTGTGTGTTGAAATCAACATTGCATAGCGGCGCACTCCAGCATTAAACATCACTCCATATAATTCACATATCAGTTATGAATCAACTTCGTAAAATTACTGTATAGCAGAGCTCAGACAAAAGATAAATGAAGAAATGTGGAACACGTGTACAACAATGTCCTTGAACTGGAGTTTAACCAATGAGATAAATTTAAAAATATGGTTGCCTTCCAGTCGTCGTTGGCGAGGAGAGAACAGCAAATCACAGTTGAGGATTAAATTGTTATGATGAAAGGTATTGTTGAACACGTGGAAATATAGAATATTTTTGCACGTAGATATAGTTTCTTTTATTACGTTTCATATAGAATATTGCAAAATATAAATTTAACCCGAGTAGTTAATTAAGTTTTTCGAAAGTTAGAAATTCAATTTAAACAGACTTGACAAGAACGGAGAGTCCCAAGACGCTGGTCAGAAGAACCGTACTGTCGAAAGACATCTGGCTGTACAAAATTATTGCAATACAATAATAATAATAACAGAGGTTAAAAGAAGAAAAACTGTGTTCTATAAATGTTTCTTGACACTATATATAAAGAATTCAGTGGAATAATATGACTATATGTTTTTATATACGAGTAATATATGAGTCAAAGACTTTGCATAGGGTAAATCCGGGTTACATGCCTCACTTTTTTTAAAATCGATATTCTGAGACCCATGGCGCACAAACATGAAATTTACTTAGTCATAATAATCGATACACTTTTAAGAAGCATATATATTAGAAAAAAATAATCTACAAAAAATTCAATAAGCCGCTATAATTTATTTTTTAACACCCTTCGTTGCGGCATCTCTCCCAAGTGTGTCGGGTGTTACGCCGCACCATGAGGCTTGCCGCGCTTCGTATAGTAAATGAATTTACTTCCTATCAAATACGTTTCTTCAACAACTATGTTATGAAAAAATAGAATAACTGAAATTGCGATTTTATAAAACATAAAAATTGAATAAATTTAAAAAACATCTGCTGTTTTTATTTTGCACTCATTTTCAGAATCGGAACAAACATGGACAAAATAATGACATAAATGAATTACTTTTTTTTTCAAATAGGCTGGACTAATTTTTTAATCTATTCTCTCTCTCCCACAGTCGGCACAAAACTCATCGAAAATCGTACATTCTGCGTGAAGCCATCGCTAACTTACATATCAACCATGTATCTTACATATAACGATTCGCATTTCTTTTTTGTGCAATAATAATTTTCTTCATATTCATTGCATGTATTCACATCCAAAGTTTGTGATGACCCAGCTTCACTTTCCTTCCTTTTACTCATCTTATTAGGATTACCTCTCGCTTTCTCTATTGCAATGAAATCAAACCCAGAAACATCATCTACTTCAGAACTAGTACTATGACTATTTGATTCATAATCTAACCACCTTCTTTAGTTATTTCTATTTCTTTCTTTTCCAACTTTCTTCTCCAATCTTTCTTTTAACGGTCTTCTGTTTTCTGCAGTGGTTAAGACAAGTGCCTATTTCTTCATTGCCTTTCCTTTTTTCTTTATTTAGTTTTGAAATTGGAGATATTGCATGCAAATGTTTCTATAACTCACCTTATATATTTGTTAATTTAAAAACAAAAAGGCACAGGAACACGATGTTTTTACCAAACACGCTTCAAATACTAAATGGCGCACATTTGGTATTTTTTGCAGTGTCATCCCACAGCCCGCTTCAGAACTAGGGGGTGAGCAATCTATATCGCATGTGGCATGTAACCCGGATTTACCCTTTAATCAACTAAATCTTAATAATAGTTTGTGACATAGAATTGGATTTATTCGTTTTAATAAAAGTAATATGACATTATTTAAATATAAAAGAGTGATATGGCAAAAAACAGATTCATTTTCCATTATATAATAAGATAAAATAACCGATGCAATTTTGGTTTTTGCAAATATAAACACAAAAATTTCTCCGGCTTAGGTTTCAAACTTTTTTCTTTATTTAGCAATTTAAAAAAAAATCATTTTTAAAATCCTGAGGTTCACTGAAACTGTTTTATTCATTAAAAATATTTTCATAGATAATTGACAGCCATTAGTTTTGATAAGATTTAAAATTGCTTAGTGTTAATTATTTATTACAATGTGTGGTACCGTTACATATATACTCCTGCTTTTAAAAAATGCAACACCATGAAGGAAGCATGTGATTAAGCTGAAACTTTCAGGAAATGCAAATTAGGGTATGCTATTCAAATGATTAGAATTTCAGAAGCATCAGGCATGCGTGGACTGAGCAGCGCCCTCTGAACTGCTGATGGATCCGTATAAATAGAGGGCTGTAGCGGGGCGTGTATGGTTATCTGCTAGTGGTAAACGTTACATGAGACGTCACTATGCCTCTACGACGAAAGAGGGCGACATTTCAGCAAGTTACGGAGTTTGAACGGGGACGAATGATCGGCCTTCGTGAAGGAGGGTTTTCTTATCGTGCAATAGCAGCTCGTATGGGGCGTAACAGCAGCACAGTGATGCGAGTGTGGAAGCAGTGGGTTCAAGAGAACCAGACAACTCAGAAATCCAGAAGTGGACGCCGAAAGGTGACGTCAGCACGGGATGATAGACACCTGGTCCGCATGGCGGTGACGGACCGTTTTGCTTCATCTGGACAGTTGGCAGAACGTTGGTGCACTGCTACAGGTGTATCATTGTGTGCTTCATCAATTCGTCGGCGTCTACTGCACCGTGGACTGCGTGCAAGAGTTCCTTTATACAGGATCCTCCTGACGCAAAACCATCGGCGCCTGCGGCTACAATGGGCTCATGGACATAGAGACTGGCGTGCTGATTGGCAACAAGTGGTGTTTTCTGATGAATCCCGCTTTAATTTGGGGTACAGTGATGGCCGCATCCGTGTTAGACGCTATACCGGTGAACGCCACCTTCCGGAGTGCATTATCCAACGTCATAGTGGACGAACCCCCAGCGTTATGGTCTGGGGTTCGATTGCGTATCATGGACGATCTCAGCTGCTACGAATTGTGGGTAATCTTAACAGCAACCGGTACATCAATGAAGTTCTGGAGCCCGAAGTTGTTCCCTTCCTTCAAGGCATTCCCGGAGCTGTATTTCAACAGGACAATGCCCGCCCACATATTGCCAGGAATGTTCAAGACTTCTTTTCATCACAACAGATACAGCTTCTTCCTTGGCCTGCCTATTCGCCGGATATGTCGCCGATTGAACATGTGTGGGATTTCGTTGGTCGGCGTCTCGCTCGTGATCCTCGTCCCATAGCTACTACAGATGAACTTTGGGGTTGCATACAAGCAATCTGGAATGCTCTTCCTCAGGCACACATTCAACATCTGTTTGATTCCATGCCACGTCGTATAGCATCACTTATTGCAGCGCGTGGTGGCTTCACCAAATACTGATTTTCGACATGTAATATTGTTTTTTGCTTTGTAATTTTAATCATTTATTTGTATCAACACAGGTCGTTTGTACATTAAATTTCATTCAATTCGGACGAGTCCTTCATGGTGTTGCAATTTTTACAAACATGAGTATCTTAATTGCAATTGTCGAAAAAACAGTGAAAGTAAATTTAAAATGGTCAATATCAGTGATTGAATGTATAAAAATATTCATGCATAATTCATAATAACACAAAAATACTACATAATAGTAATAAATAATCAATCAAACAAACAAATAAATAAAAATAATTGTAAAAAATTAATAAATAGTGAAAAGCAAGCAGATAGGTTGTTTCTTTAAAAAATTTCTACAAGGTTTTATAAATTTCATTTAAATATTTAAAGTTATTTTAAATTTTCCAAAAAACTAAATGAACAATAAAATGTGTAGACTTTTCATTGTCTTCAATTTATATGAATAGTGACATATTAAATAAATTTTATTATTATAAATAATCGCTACGTTTTTAAAACAGAAATAAAAATCTGATAAAGAACAAAAGACATAAGACTTACACACTAATTTAAATATTGCTTAAATGACTCTATAAGAAGGATATCAATTTAATATCATTGATAAAGTGTAACGTAAGCGCATGGATTTCATAGTTTGACGATTTGTAAATTAAGGGGAGCTAGAAATCTTGGGGGGCTAAACCAGTTTTTACAAAAACAAATGCCACCTTTAGTAAAACATAAGATCAACGGTGAGACTATAAAAGAAATCTCCAATAATATTTCTCTTTCCAGAAGAGACAAACATCTGAGAAACCCACAAACGATGTACGCCCATATGGGGACAAAGGGACTCAAGACCGCTTAGCCGTTAAAAATTTGGTTTGCCCTATTCTGATATGCATTTATTTTCAAAAGTTTTAGTCACATTTGAAAATGTATTTTCTAGCTCATTGTAAATTTTCAAGCAATGTTAAATATTTTTGTAGCATTTTATTATAGTGTACGTCCATTAAAAGGTTTGACAGCCTTGAGCAGGAGTCCACCCCATCCCCCCCCAAAACTACTCATGTGGGCGCCCATGCCATCAACGTAGAGTTTTCAAAAATGTTGGAGGGGCCCAACACATTATGCACATTTTTACTCTACAATATATATATAAACTTGAAATTTATTACAAATTATTGAGGGCTCAAGTCCCACGGGTCCATACAATTCTACGCCTGTGGAGAGATCCAGAAATGTTAAATATATTTTAATTTCCTATAAATTTTCCATATCTGCACATATACCGGATGATTCAAAAGTTACCTCCCCCCTGTTATTTTTTTGGTGGGTTCAGGCAGATGAACGTCCTTTTTGGGTAAGTTGCTTGTTGAAAAGGAAATAATTTTTGTTCTGTGTCGCGACTCACCCTCAGCACCAGGGGGCGCCCCACGGGGGCCAACTCCAAAATTTCAAATGGCAAATACGAACGAGTAATACCTTCTTTTGAAGGTCTCGTTGAGAGAAAGCTAATGACGTTTACAGTATGGCGCTACGACACCCATAGCACCAACAACGTGTCGCAAAATTCGAAATCGACCTTTATTCTCCTGGCTTTTTACTCACGCTAGTAAGGTCATAGCTAAATGATGAAAACTGTAAAATGCAAAGCAATGTATGTTCTGTCAGAAAGATTTTTAGATTTCGTGTTAGCCCAATGGGGAAAATTTCAAGGATCGCTCACTTAAAATATCAATATTTTAATCCTCAAAAACTCAAATAAAAATATTTCCATAGCAACAATAGTTGTTTGAAATAAAAATATTTCCATAGCAACAATAGTGGTTTGAAATAAAAATATTTCAATAGCAACAACAGTTGTTTGAAATAAAAATATTTCCATAGCAACAATAGTTGTTTGAAATAAAAATATTTCCATAGCAACGATAGTTGTTTGGAATAAAAATATTTCCATAGCAACAATAGTTATTTGAAATCACACAAGCATCCTCACAGAAAGTATTCCTTTGCATACGAAAACGCCTTGAAGAAATGGTTCGTTCACTCAGTCACCGAACGGATGTCATTCTTTTTCAACATAACAAGTTTCCAAGAAGGTGGATTGGTCGTCTTGGGTTCGTGGAATGGCCACCTCATATCCCAGATATGACACCCTTGGGGTCATTTGAAATTTGATATTTGAAGTGATTCTTGAAACTTTCCCCATTAGGTTAACACAAAATTTAAAATTTTCGCCAATAGAATACATATAGCTTTACATTCTATAGTTTTCGGCATTTGCCTACGACCTTACTAGCGTGAGCAAAAGCCACGAGAATAAAGGTCGATTTTAAACTTTGCGGACACGTCATTGGTGCTATAAGCATCGTGGCCCCACATTGTAAACGTCATTATTTTTTACTCAACGAGACCTTCAAAACAAGGTATTACTCGATGGGGTTGCCATTTGAAATTTTCCAGTTGCCCCCTAGTGCTGCTGGTGAGTCGCAACACAGGACAAAAGTTAGTTCCTTTTCAACAAGGAACTTTCCCGAAACGACGTTTATCTGCCTGAACCCACTAAAAAATTAACAGTGGGGGGACTGACTTTTGAATCACCCCGTATAGTCTGAGCTTTAGCGGTGGACAATATACCACCTTTTTTTTTGAGGGTCTATTGGGAATTCGTTCTATTATCTACCGGTGGCCCCACTTTTTCATGCTCCTTATCTTTGCTCCCTATCTGACAAATGATGACGTACTGAAGTATCATTATTAATGGAGGACTATCTCCATGACCTTTGTCCCCCATCCATAGTTCTTGGCATTCTCTTCTCTCGAAGAATCTTCTCAAATGGTAGGAATTTTTTAGTTGGCAGCAGTATTCTTCCTATTCCATTGGCTCTGACAAATTTTTCACTCGTAAATTGCGTTCTCCCATCTTTGATACCCTATTTTTTTTATTTGTTGTACGCGCCTATTTATATTTTATTTCTCGACAGTTTCGATTTCTCGTTTTTTTCCAGCTTTATTTTCCCTTCAATTAAATTCTCTAATTTTTTTTTTTAATCTAGCAAGTCTTTCTATACTTTCAAAAGTTCACAAATCTTTCCGTCATACGTAGATTGCGATTAAAAGCATTTTAAAATGATTCTAAATTAATGTGATTAAAATGATTCAAATTGAAAGTTCCTTATTTTGAACTACACGATCAGAAAAAAAGGACTTTCTATTTTTTTCCCATCGTATCTGCTCACAAATGTCTGATTTTCCTTTTCTTAAGAAATTCAAATTTGCTTTGCATGTTTTCTGGACATTTTTATTTCCTTTTCTTCGGAAATACTTCAAAATCTCCACTTGCTTGCTGTTTCTTGTAGAATGGAGCCAAGTTGAAGTGTTTCTTGACTGCTAAGTATTATGTTTGAATATGTTGGAAATCTTTTAGCAATTTCTAGGAATAAAACAAAAATTACAAAACAAGACCAAGGAAGCATTATAAATGAATTGGACATCGACGTTGAAGGGAAATAGAAAGTCCTTCAATCAATTAACAAAACCAAAAAATAAAATATCAGATTTAGTTTTATTTGTAAATCTCTTATTGTTTCCTAAAATTAAAATTATTTTTAGGACTGGCAGAACTTCATACATTATATAATGAGCATTTTGTTAATAAAGTTTAAAAGTGTTATATTTCAATGGACGACTTTTCGTGTTAAAAATGTTGAAATATAATATACAACCATACCTTTAAGATCAAACAAGTAATAAACTATTGTATTCATATTTTAAGACTATAAATATACTATAATAATAATATTTTAGACTATAATATATAATATATAATATATATAATAATATATAATATTTTTAAGACTATAAATATATTCAAATTAAGCTATAACATGATAATAATTTTAAGGACACGTCTTTGTTTGTTACAGGTTATAAATGGATGGTTTCGTTTTGCTTACAAGTAAGGCTTGAATGGCTTGATGGATGGTAACTTATAAAAGTAAACATTTTTAACTATTTACGAAAGATAGTTTACGATAACTTGATGCATCATGTCATCATCGATATACGACAATATTGATTTCGAGCGTCGACAAACACCTGATGAGGGTGTGAGCCCTAGGCAATTCTGAGTTAAGACTGGTAAAACTAACATGCAATTTATTTGACATTTCTGATTCATTTCAGCTCAGTACTTTCATTTTGTTATATTACCTCCATTACGTCATCTCAATATATTCACGACGTATTCATTTTTCAAAGAATAGAACATAAATCCGAAAATGAAAAGAAAATTCACATAGACGTCAGCATTTAGTGTATGTTACCTGCTTATACAGAGCGTTCGTAACTAACGCACAAACTACTTAACAACCGAATCTTTGGATAATTTTAAGACAAAATGGAAGAGGGACGATTTTTGATTGAGGACTTCGTTTATGAATTATAGCCATTTCAAAATTTGCATAAGTAATGGCAATCATAAGACAATAATAAGTAAAGGCAATCTTGCCCCAAGTTTGCCTGCTTTTACGTCATTTCATCCAATAAGGGAAGACACGCCCCTTAGTTTCTCCGCCTCTAGAATATAAAGAATTCAGTTCGCTATGAGAAAAATTTTTGGTCGCGTGTTATTTAAATTTAGCTACATAACTGTACTTTTCACACGCTAAGTTGTCTTTCAAGCTGAACTCCTGAAGTAAAAAAAGGCTCTTAATTCTCAGGCCCGGTCGACTGAAATTTGGAGCTCTAAGTTAGCACGTGATTAAAATAGCAAGTGACCAAGAAATTCTTTCTCATAGCTAATTAAATTCTTTTTATTATGCAGGCGGGAAAACCAAGGGGAGTGTCTTTCTTCATTGGGCGAAAAAACGTAAAAGCAGGATTGGCTTTTAGATACAAATTTTGAAATGGATATAATTCATAAAAGAAGCCCTCATTAAAAACTCTCCCTCCTCTTCAATTTTGTCTTAAAATTATCAAAAGATTCGCGTGGCAGGGAACTTATGCGATAGTTACTGAACACCCTGTATATATCTCTTATAAAGTAGCATTTATGATGAAATATATCTGAAATAAATACTAATATCGTACTTTTAGCCTTTTACAGGTGATAATTTTTCACATAATTACTTAAGCGAGTACCTTAGTTAACAATTTTATATAATAACTGCTAGTTTATTTTTAGGTTCTGATCTACCGTTCCCCCCCAACAAGTGCCGCCCTTAGGTATGTACTTTTTGCGCCTACATAAAAATCTTCCTCTGATATAACCACTTGAAATTTTGCATCCACTTAAAACCATTGGTTTTGTTTTCATCCCTTAAACATTTAGGAATTTCGTTCCAAAGCCTGGGCTCAATTTTGTTTATTTCTTGTAGCAAATAATTGCATTTAAAAAATTTTAGGTTTATGACTGTTCCCCAAATGTGCCTTTTAATTATGCTTAGAAAGATCCAAACTTTCGTTTTCAATTTATATGCTGGCCCAATTGCTCTTGCGCCATAAAAAATTCAAACAAACAAACAAACAATTTATATGTATTATTTTTGTGTGTATATTTATTGTTATTTTTATGTATATATTTATTATTATTTTTATGTGTATATTTATTATTATTTTTATGTG
>QLNU02013614.1:20962274-20977576 GCA_006491805.2 Dysdera silvatica
GCCCTGCGGTGGCGCAGTGTGGTAACGCGTTCGCCTAGTACGCCGTTAATCCGGGTTCGACTCCCAACAGTGTACAAAGAACGCTTACTCAGAGATCTCATAAAAAGATCGCACTGCTCACTGTAGTCCGGGGTTTGGTTCCCTAGGCCATAAGAGGTTCGGATTCCTCGGAAAACAGTAGGTCCCGGCGCAGCATGACCATTGTAGTCTTTGAGCCGTAAAACCACAAAACAAACAAACAATAAAACATTATAAAAAAAAAAAGAATGCCAAACTCAAAACACCAAACTTATTCTTTTATTGAAAATCCCAGTTAATTTTCTTTATGAGCTGCCCAAATCATCATAATATATTATTATTCCCTACTTTTTTCCCTTCGTCGCGTGAATAGAGATAATATTAGCACAAAATGAATATCTAATATGAGATTTCGTTCATCGTTGGTAATGATGGACCGCAGAAGGCCGCTCTGTTTTCTCGCAGGGGCACAGTGGTTTGCCGTCTACTGGAGCAATAAGTCCCTAGAGAGAAGAGTTCTTGAGCAAAGTCCCTAACTCAAAACGTCAGCGGGTATAACATGAATGTCTAATTATTTTTCAGGTAATTATGACTCAACTGTTTACCACATTGCTCTAAAATAGGGGTTTCAAACTGTGCGTCGAGGTTTTTTAAGGAATCATGGGTTTCGGTTAAACACGTTGCGACCTTGGCAAGAACTTTATATGACATGTTACATGAAAATATTTGTAATATGTAGATGTTAAATTACTCGTAAAGAAAAGAATGATTTTCCGGCGCCTGGTGGGACCCGAACCCACGACCTCCTGATTGCCGGTCAGGTGCTCTACCTACTAAGCTACAGGCGCAACCACTCTCTCCCTTACGAGTATATATATATAACTTTGCATGGACAAGTTCGCTATTGGTGTGGCAGTACTGTGACTACCGTTGCCAAAGCGACAAGTTAAAGAAGTAAGAACGTCCAATTTGACGAACTAGATTTTAATATTATTAAAGCAACAGTTTTTTCATATTAGCCGATGATGTGGCAACAATAGATGTTAAATTACTCGTAAAGAAAAGAATGATTTTCCGGCGCCTGGTGGGACCCAATAATATTTGTAATATGCGTTTTTACACTTCTGTCTATTTGGTAATAGTCGACGGTTGATGGTAAAGGGTGTTGTGGATCTAACACGTTTGAAAACTTCTGTTCTTAAATAGTATCTTCTCATGGGTCTCAGTGTTTTCCTCTACAGCCTTCGGGCCTGCTGGGTTTGGGTACGCTTGTTAAATGAGCTTAGTTAGGTATTAATGCACCATGGGATGATTTCAGTCGCTGAATATGGTGCCCTCTACGAGAGTGGCATAGCGTAGGGGGTTGCACCGGGGCGAAAGCCCAGGGCGCAAAAATTCTTAGGGGCAAAAACTTTCAATTTTGGACTGGCGCAACACTTAATTTGCTTCTGCGCTGGCAACCCATGAAACGCCGCTGCAATAAGATAAATGACTTGCAATTATCCGTCACTATATGACAGTCTAACTGTTAGGCATAGAATGGTTAATAATCAAGATGGTAAGATTCGGAAATTTTTTTTTCCTGTGAAGGATTTTCTTTTACGTTGATTATTAGTAATTCTTGATAAGAGTAATAGTATCTTCATATAAATAATTTTTTCATAAAATAATTTCTTAGGGTAAAGCTTGATAAATTAGAATCATGTTTCTGCCGAGTTGAAAAGCCACGTAAAACGGTAAAGTGGGAAGACGGGTCGAGAAAGGAAATGTAAAATTTTTTAGTATTATTATTCTTATTATTATATTGAGTATTATTTATATTATTATTAATTAGATTGAGTGTTATTTCTATTTTGATTTTTCCTTCACTATACATATATAAAATATTTTTTCTTCCCGTCAATTCATGTAAACATTGATACTTCAGCTGCTGTTAAAAACTGCTTCTCTCAATTTAAAAATTAAATCCTTTTCAAAAAAGGAGAAACAGTTTGAGATACTTAAGATTTATGTAAAAAATGGGAGTTTCAAATCAAAACATATTTATTTTTAGTGTTGATGTATGAATTAAATAATGCAAAAACATATCGAATGTTTTCATTGTATTTCTAATGCTCAGCAGATTGAAAAAGAAACATTATCTTTTCAAAAAATTGTTTTCAGAGAGGAAAAAATCCTTTCAAATTTCTTTCACTAGGTTTAAGAAAGAAAAAAAAAAACCTGCAGTTTTTTTTTCAGTATGGCGAGATTTTGCTTTCGTTTTTTGCTCTGAGTTTCTTCGAGAAAAATTAGAATTCTTAAAAAGAAACAAAGTATATTCTTGACGTTAAAATGGGAAAAAAAAGTTGGATTTAAGCAAGCGAAGTTTGTTTCTGAGTTCAGGTTAGGCTTTCATGGTACATCAGCAGCAATTTACGGGTATATGCGATAAACTTACCAATATTCGGAAAACTCTGCCATCAGTGGCGCAAAGAAGAGGGACTCAGGCCCCCCATTGGACATCAAAACATAGTATTTTCTATAACGTCTCATCATATGATCTTCCTTAGATACTTATACTCCCTTCCCTCCAATGGCTGCGGTGGTGTAGTGGTAATGCGCTTGGCTCTCACGCTAATAACGAAGGTTCGAGTCCAGTGATCACTAGAGCTTGTTGGCTGTGTCTATGGATTTGGTTTCCTTTTAAATTTTTAAGTTAAAAGGTCAGCTATATATTTTTTTTTCAATAATGGAAACGACCAAAGTGCATGACGAATACCAAACAAATGCTGTTGTTCCATCCCTTTTAACTGCTTATTAAAGAGAATTCGAGTCCCCCTCTCTTTGACGACTTAATTTTTATCTTAATCGTCGTAAATCGAGCCTTTGTAAGGAGAATCCTTTTATCAATGTACAAAAAGAAAATGGAGTTTCTCTGGAATATAATTACTTATTAATAAAGAAATCAAATGTCACGCATCCATAAGGAGAAATATTTTCTATCTGCAACAGCTTTTTTAAAGATAAAAGTATATTTACAGCCTGTGAAAAAATTAAAGTCAACATCTTTTTTTAATGAATAATATGAAGACAGATGTAGGAGAAGTAGGTAAATGCTTAAAATATATTGAAAAATGATGAGTGTGTCATAGAAGAAGATGTATGGTAGAGTTGTATGGTGGATAAGTGTTTTGTAGAGGGTGTTGAAATTATTAAATAAAGATAATATATAATTTATTTTATTAATTATTTTCGTATGCATGATATTGAGGTGGAACTTTAATGAATTACCCAAAATTCCGAACAGAAACGCAAAAATCATTACTTAAGATGACACACTAATGAATGATGGAGACCCATTTATAAATAACGATGGCACATTCATGAAGAATGACGCTGAACATATGAATAATGGCTAATTTATAATGGAAGAATATTATAAAATACTTATTTCATAAGGTACATTGCACAGTGCCTTAGAATTCTGAAAACAAATTTAGTTCGTAACGAGTTTGTGCTGCATTTGTGTCGTGTCTTGGTTGAGAGATGGAAGAAAACAAGCAACACGAAACTAGTGAAAAATATTCTTTCAATTTCGACATGACGCTTGAGCAATATTCCTTTCCAGTAGATTCTTACTTTCTCTCATTCTGTCTTTTTCAGTATGGTCAATCTCATTGATATTTGCTGTGTTTGAGGTTATTGGTTACCGGTAAGAATATCGATGACCATTGGAATATCGGTAACGATAACTTATTATCGATTCTGTTATACTGGTCTCCACAGATGACTGACGTGATGGTAGATCTCGTCCGACGTAATCGCAATCGTAGAAGATACGCTGTAAATAGCTAGTCGATAGATTATGATGGAACGAAGTACATTATTAAATATCTTTAATGGCATAGGATAACTTCGTAATGTAGCAGCGATTACATATAGATTAGAATTTGCGATGCTAAGCAGCGAACCGGGGTACGTCTGAGTCGTTTTGAGAACTATCTCGAAAACTTGAGAACAGATATATTTTTGGGGGACGATCAGGTTGTCGGCAGAAGGCGATTAGTTAAAAATTGCTGAGTAACCGTGACGTATGGTGTTCTTGCCCCGAGGTAGTACAAGGCAATAAAACTTAATTGGAAAGGCTCAGACGAGGCGAAGTGGTTTTAGCGTTGGATATTTCTAACAAAGAAACTGCTTTAAAAAAAAGAATAATTTATGTGGAAATAGTATTTTAAATCTGTTATAAATTTATATTGTGCCAAGTTGATTTTGTCGCTAATTAATATAAATTAGCCGCATGTTCATAAAGGCCCTGCTGATTTGTTTTTCTATTTGTATTGTAAACGCCCTTTGTCTGAACAATGGAAGAAGACAGGGATATTTTATTGGTTATTTGTGCCGTTTGAATCGAGCTACAAATGAAAGGGTCTGGGATTGCGGTGTCGCCTCCGGCGGCCACCCTTCCCACTTTCCCCCTTACCATACACACAAATGAATGGGGCAATAACATTTAATGGGTGGAGTTGTTGATGCATAGACACGGTTATTTCAGTCTTTATCCATGTTGTAAGGGGTTTGGCGTGCTTTTAGCGTAAAGGCTGCATATCGTGTTCCTTTGTAGATTGATCGATTGATTGTGACGACTAACTTGCAGAGCTACTGACTTCCTTTTTGACTACCTTTCCTTTGTATGGACGTTTATGCTTCTTTATGTTACTGTAGGTCTGTGGAGAGAGAAGCAGTCCAATTAACACAGTATAAAATTTATAAGGGATGGAAAAAATAATGACGTGTTCGTCTAAGCGTGCCGCTATTCTAGCTGTAGTTACTACAAATGTTACAGAGGGTGTTTACGTATTTTTAGAAAGATTTTGCTAAAGGATAAAAGAAAAAATGTTTTTCGTTTGAAAAATGGCGTGTTACTTACGGTTAATACGAGAATTTACTTGTTTTGCGTATCTGGGTTCATTATGGCCTTTTATTTTTCAAACAGAAACGATAAATTTTATTATTCCAAAAGCATAATTTTGCATGACGATGCATTTAGATTGGGTAACTCAAACAAATGCTGTTTTACAATAAGAATAGAGACAATGGGTATATAAATGTCGGTAAATCTCAAGACGCCAAGAATAATAATTCTGATACAGCCCGAGTAAATGAGTTGATAGAAAATAAATTGCATAAAATAACTGTTGCTTTATTTTGAAAATATTTTGAATAAATAATTTTTTATCAGCTGGGAACTCATTTAAAAAAAAAAAAAAAAAATCCTCAGGCGGAAGCGAGTAACAGAACAAAATAATTGATCTTCAAATCTTATTTTAATTAAACAAATATCAAAGTGACAGAGGCGGTTAGAATTAATCCAAGCATTTAATCAATTGAAAAACGAATTAATTCGCATTAAGAACTAATTATTTGCATCGAATCATTTCATGATTCTTTTCTCAAGAAAAATATTAAAAAAAAAAAAATGCAGATTAAATTTTATCCCAGATTTTTTGAACGCTTAATTTGAAAGTGAGTTTTGTATACATCCATAGCGGGGATTCAACGGAATGGAAATAATTGCAAATGATATGAGTTTATGTGAGTCATGAATTTTTTCTTTCATAATACTGTACACACTTTTCAAAATTTACTACAAAATCAAAATGAATATGATATGTGGTTAGAATTTGAATATTCTATTACTAAATGTTTTTAATAAAATGCATATATAATAAATATATAATAAATGCATATATTCATGGGTAATTATATAGTTTTCCTTCAGCGAGTTTGCAGTTGGTGCAACGCTTCATGTATGTCCACGGAACAAAGTCTAGTCTTAAATGACGACACATATGCGAGCGTGCATCTTTGTGTGCCGTGTATGGTCGGCAATCGAATATCCCCTTCTCCCCCACCAACCGCCTGGCGGTTGGTTGCTCCGTTTGAGCGTCCTATCTGGGATTACAGTGCCGCCCTCGGCGGCCACCTATCCCAATTCTTCTCCTCGCCCACATTATTTTATTACTACTGCAAATATAGTCTAGGCTTCTAGAAAATTATTAAGTAAGAGAACATGAAGGTGGTGCCCGACGAAGAATCAACGATGCCATGTTTAAATTATTTTTTAAAATTACGGTAATTCATTGAATTATTTTAATATTTTTGATTGGCTTAATCTTTTGCGGAAGAGGGTGGAAGGGAGATCATATGTTTATTCGTAAGTGTAAAGATTAATATAGAGTTCGGTTGAGTACCTTATATTTAGTAGAAACGTTGTTTGTTAGACGTTTTGTAAAGCGTATCCATGCACTTCAGTTGATTTCTGACTAATGCCAGCAATACTTGCTTGAAACGCGTCAATACTCCCTTCACAACATTTAACTCTGGGCTCCACAATGTTGCCAGCTAAACTTCGGCTCCTAATTATAGTCTGCATTTCATTAACCATTAGTATTGAAAACGTTCATGATCTAGTGAGACTAAGTATCATTTTCATTCATTTTTAATGTCTTATGTTTTAGGTTTACTGTTGTATTTTTCTTATATTTATCATGCGAAATATATTTGCCAATCCAAATATAATGTTTATGTGTGTTATAGTCCATAGAGGTATACATAGGGGATACGCTGAATAATAAGTATCGTTGTGTATAATATCATATTGAAACATATACATTGTATTATTAATATATAATGCATTATTGTATATTACGTATTTTTGAACTGAGGGTGTACAAAACTGTGCATGAACTGAAACAGTAAATAATTTCTTATCCCTACAACAACATAGAAAAATTGCTCACTGTCCGTTCAATAAATAATCCAATTTCGTCTGTGAGATGTTTTTTTCGAGATATTATTACTCTTCTCGGGATGAAAAAATTTACACCAGTGATCAAGACGCAAAACCTTTAGGCCAGTGTTTATATAATACGTGGGTGAAATTAATTGATCCGGTTTGCGTGTGTGTTAACACCCAAATGCATGGATAAAATTAAAGCTAAATACATTACACCATCGCAACATTCGATGGACTATTAAAAAAAAAAATCCCACCGGGCCGGAGTCGAACTGGCAACCACTCCGCATGGACAAGAGCGCCATAACAGCCAGGCTACCGAGACAAGGGAGACGATGTCTTTATCTTTTTATATATTACAGGAATGCGAAATCGTTCCATGAAAGAATCAAAGAACGATTTTACATATCTACCAAAAACGAGAAGAATCGTTTAGCGATCCGGTCATTGAACGACTTGGCACACGTTTAAATTGTATATATTTTTTCCCCGGAGCATTTTTAGCCTTCTTAGAATAATCTTCTCTTCGTAATGGAATAGAAGAATCTTTCAGTGATTCGTTCGGTGGAGGAATTTGTTCATTTACGATAGCTTGGAAGAATCGTTCACTGATTCGTTCAGTGGAGGAGTTCGTTCATTTACGATAAAATATTACCTGGGAATACAGCGCTGCCACCTTCGGCAGCCACCCTTCCCCTGAAACTCCTTTCACAATACGAAGACGATAAAATATTACAGAATATATAGATATTTTAATAAAATCGCATGAGATTAAACAAAGGGGTATAATAAGGTTTATACCTGAATTCAGAGAGATGTGTTTTACTGAGATGCCGGCCTCTAAAACTGGGTACCTGTTGGCTGTTTGGGACACGTCAATATGGAGTCAATTAGTGCAGTAGGTTTTGTTCTCTTTCTGGCATTAAATACTGATCTAACTGACCCATCATTCATATTTTTACCTTGGAACGATGCAAGTAAAATCATGAGAAGAAAATGATGCTTGCAGACGAAAAAAGCTTAGTTTAAAACAACGTTAGATTTATGGTGAAGGGATTGTATCTCACAGAACTGAAATAATCCGAAGGATTGTAACAGACGGAAACTCAAATAATCTGCGAGATACTGGTTATTTAACTGACAACTTGATTAAATTAATTGGTACTGTATCCCGACGTCGCGTGATTTGCATAATTACAGTGGGCATGCTTATCAGTAAATGTGCAGGCCATATAAAACGCATTCGGGACAAGAGGGCAAGGAATTTATTGCAAGTGAGCCTTCACGTACTAATAGCAGAAGTTAATGTTTCGCCCATGCAACCCAACATTTCTAAATGGTAAATGAAACGCTTGGGGAGAAATAACTTTAAATTTAATTGCAAGCATGATGGATATGAAATTACAGTTGCAAAATTGTTAAAGATCCCGCAATTAACCTAAATTTTCAATGGTAGTAGTAGCACCATGAAATTGAAAAGGTTAATATGCTGAAGTGTAAATGTGGAAAGGATGTAATTCCTCATTAGGGAAACGTCGCTACAAACCTGCGTGTCATTCCTTCAACATTTCCACACATTAATTTTATCACCAGTTCTCAACATCTTAGAATCCCATAATGAAGCGTATTGGACATTCTCGTTGGCAACAGCTTTAAACATGTTTCACATAGATTAAGTGATTTTAGTAGATGCATTAAAATTATGAATGCGCAATGTATGTTCCGAAATAATAAACCGAACGATTTAGAAATGTGCTGAATCAAAGATACATTCACTCTTCAAAAATATATTCACGCATTTGTCCTATAAAAAGTTGAAGTGTTTCTTCCTAAACAACTGTTAATAACTTAACGAATTATGCAACTAAGTCAGTTTTGTGGCTATAATTGTATTTCATCCATATATTTTGGTGCTATTTTGTATTGTATTTCTTTCAATAGAATAATGTATATAAATGGTATTCTTAAAATCTTATCTCTTAGCTCAGTAAAGGGCATAAAGATGATAAGTCCCAAAGCTGAAACAAGCCAAAGCAAGTATTATACTCTAAAAGGAAGAAAAAACAAACACATTATGTATGTAAAATATGCGAGAATAGATTTGAAATGAATGAAATGCTTTGAAGCACTTTTTAAACGTTTTTATCTCGAATGAAGTAATTTTCAGCTCTCAATAAATCTACGTATAAAATGATATCTACGTTGTAATGCCATCCAAAATGTAATATCACCTAAAATGTAATATCATATACACTTCAATGTAAATATACGTCATTTCATCTTGTACTGTATATATACTTGTATATATCTTATATTACAGATATAGTGAGTACATCAAACATCATTTTATCAACAATGTAATTTAATCATACACAATTTTATATACGGTGTAATGCAATTTTACGTAATTTTATCTGCGATATAGTATAATCATGCATCATTTCATGCACAATGTAACATAATAACATATCTATAACGCCAATTGTACAATTGACGATTACATTATATTTTATATGAAATAATTTATGATAAGGTTACATTGTCGACGAAATGATATATAAATACATTCAGACGCAAGATTTAAAAAAGGGAGGGCTTTGATAATTTTTTTCTTATAAGAAATTTGTAATATTATTGTTCGGGGTTTAATTCCCAACCCTCTTTTGGACGACCTCGATTGCATTGTGGATGAAATGATGCCTGAGTACAGTATATTATAGATGATATAGGTATGAGATTGTTATATTGTGGATTACATTACATAAAAATGGTACAGAAAACACATTGTACTTTTGCGAAAAAATTACGCAACAATTTCAAAGAAATTACACTATAATACCTCTTACAAAAGTTACATTATAATACTTTTACAGAAATCACATAATAATACTTTTATAGAAATCACACTATAAAACTTTTACAGAAATTACATTATGATACTTTTACAGAAATTACGTAACAGCTTTCACTGAACCCGAATTTGCATCTAGCGAAAGCCGCGAAAGAAACCTTATTTCAGAAAATATATGTTTTCTAGATTCTAGTTACAAATACAGTTTTCCAATCACCCGTATGGCTTTAAAGTGATAAAATATATTGCTAGTGGTCAGGGGTCGACAATTGTTTTGGGACGTTGTGCTCAAGTAATGCTGCATAATTTTTTCACATACTAGCAGAACTACCCATCAATGGGCGTCACTCATAAAATTGTGAATGCTTATGTATGCTATTATTCATTTATTAATATAAATTATGTCTTTTTGAACGCTTCCTATGCATTAGAAGCAACCCTTTACTTGAAAATATCCATCTACTTTCAGGACCCGATTACCGACTAGGCCTGAGCCTAGGACCCACAGTTGGAAGGGCCCCTCCCCAAATTGTGTTTTTTCTTAAGCTGATTTTTAGTTGGTCACTTTTGATCAGTACCTAGACATTTCTTAGGTAAAAGCTTACCTTTCTGGACTATTTTGGTTTGTCTACTACAAATCTGAGGAGTTTTAGAATGAGTATATGTATTCATTTTTTATATGCTTTCAGACCTCCCCCCTTTTAAATCTGTCATCGCGCGTAAGGTGGACCCCAATTAATACTCTTCCTGTAGCCCCCCCCCCATATATCTTAATCGGGCCCTGTCTACATTTGACGTAGGATTTACAACAGTAATAATACAAAAATAAACAAGGCGATTTCACTGGTTGATGGATCCATCTTCTTTAATCTAAGTATTTTGAAAAGAATGAATATCGACATTTTGTTTTTTTAATAACATACATTTTGAAAATATTAATTATTCACAATACTAATCTCCCATGAGGAGCAAAGATGTGTGATTGTGGAGAGGTTGAGACGGGGAGGAAATAAAGTTTTATTTAGAAAGAGAACCAAGAGTCATTCATCTAAGAAGTCAGTCGGTCTGACTACAGATTTACTGCTTCGTGCATTTCTCCCACCACCAAAATATAGCAATATTTTCCATGAAACGGTATACAAACAGGGATGCATTTTATTTGAAGAAAGAATATTTCTTTTGAATTTCAAAAATTATATTCCACTTTCTTTCTTTTAAACCATTCTACGTGTGACGTAGGTTCCCGAATTCTGCTACAGGTAGTAGAAAGCGTTCAAAATTTAAAAATGTTCACTAAACCATACAGAGATTTTAAGCACCACGTTCTGCTAAAAGAAAATTGCAAAAGTTAGTAATAGGCTCATACAAACGAATGCAAGCCGAGTTCAGTTAATCAATGATAGGGTGGACATTTAATTTGGTTATTAGAATAAAGGAAACAACAAAATAGCATTCAATGTAGCGTTATGAATATGGTATTGTTGGGACAAAAGAGAGAAATGTTTCTGATTCAACAAATTAAATGAAATCTTTTAAAATTAAAGAAAGGCTAGAGAGACGGCCAGATGAGGCCAACCGGAGAATCTGGGGCAGAAGATTCGAGAGCTTCATGATATTGGCGGAATTTAATTTGATTTCTTAAGAAATCCCCAGAGCCAGACGTGATCTGATAGAAGATTTGAGCGCAGGAGTTGATGAATGGTACAGATCTGAAGTCTCTGAAATACTTGGATGGAATACTTTGCATGATTTCAAAAGAGTTTAGTTCATAAATTGAGAAATATGAACGCTGATTCACCAGAGAGGTTTATAGTTACTTTTCAAATTAGATGTTAAATAAATGGAATACGGGAGATCCCTTGGTATTTGCTTTCAAAATGCTAATGCGTTTAAGATCCTAACAAATGGTAATAAATGGTCATGCAAGAATTCCGTTATGAGTTCAATAATCAGCTGCGCAACAATGTCTCTTAACTAAAGTAGTGGCTTTGGAATTTATGAAAGTGTTCGGCTTTGTATGTATTTCAGTGATACAATTTGTTCTCTTTGGATACTTACACAATTCACAGTTTGTGCCTAAGGTTTTCAAGTATTTTCCTTTGGGTTCAAGTGGATATAATGCAGGGTGAGTGTAATTCAAGTTTCATTTTGAGACCATCATAGAATGAAAATTACTAGATTAAAAGTTACCAAACTCGAAAATACTGCAAAACAGGTCACGGGATTTGATATCCTGCGAAAAATAATTAGTTGAAAAGTCACCACCAGTTGGAAATAGCTCTGTATTCTGTAATCAGGACCAGGGGTTTTGGCTTTATGAAAACTCCATGTCGTAATTGGATCATTCTTCTTTGAAGAGCAATCTGTGGAAGGAGCCATCACATGTATCCTAATTGCTGTTTGCTATGAATCCTCATTAAGAAGTTCCTGGTACCCAATCTTAAACAGCATGGCGTCTTAGGCAGCACGATTTTTATGAATGAAGGGGCGACCAATCTCATATTGGTAGATGTATGAAACGGTTATTTAGACAATATTTTACGAATGATAGAGTTATTGGTCGAAGCTTTCCTGTTTCATGGCTACCTCGCCCACCAGATCTCAACCCATGTGACTTTTGGCTATGGGATTATCCCAAACTGTCACCGTGATAACATCAGAAGATTTGCCAAAGACGAACACTGCGATGTACCGAAATATTTTTAACATTCCGGCCGACATGCTTCGTGCTACTATAGAAAGCGCGATATTGCGCTTTAAATTGGTTTCAGAAAATAGTAGACAGTATATTGGACATGTAATGATATGGCTGTTATTTGGAAAATGTGTTATGATGTCAACACCAGGAATAAGCTGAGATTTCTACCTAGTGTTGACTTCTTGAACTTTTTATTTTTTCTGCAGAATGTCAAATCCCGTGACTTCCTATACAACATTTCCAAGTTTGGCTATTTTTGGCCAAGCAATTTTAATTTTATAGGTGTTTCAAAGTGAAATTTTAGCTATAATCACTATGCACTTTAAAACTCGACAGAATTTGAGACCGGTTTCTTACTGAAGACCAGATTAATTAAAGATTAATTAAAGATATGATTCGGATTTCAGTAGGGCATAAACGGTGTACACAATAAACACCTTTCCTTCATACTTGCCTAGGTGTAACTAGGGGGGGCTTAGTAAGAAATTACCCTAGAAAATATTCAGTAACCCTATAAAAAAACAAAAATTAGAAATGAATGTTATGTCCAGAGTATTAGGGTGAGAGCCATGGTCCTCATAGACTTTGAGGATAGTCGGATCAATACATACTTCTATTATGCTAGTATAAGGTGGTCAACGTTGCCTTGCCACTAAGTGTTTTCAGCTCGTTTCAATCTCAATGAAAAAGATATGAGGATTGGAGTGAATAGATCAAAATAAGGAGTCTATTTAAAGTCGAACTTATCTGATTTACTATCAATACAAAGGGTATGCAAAGGGGGAGTGCGAAAAGTGGCCACCAAAAGCGACGCTGTAATCCCATAGAGGACACTCAAACAGCGCAGTTTTATTCGAGCATTATTTGTTCATTATTTTATATTTATTATTATTATTATTTCATATTATTGCACATTATTCACCTTGGAGTGTAAAAATCGGAAGCAGGTATCCAATTATCTTCCAGTAAGTAACTTAACGTTTTATAATTAGTAATGTAAAATGGCTCACTTTAAGCGCTCTAACATTGTTTTGAAACATAGTTTTCCTTACACAGAAATAAATTCGGTATCCGCGTCCTAAGAGCCCCTTTCTTTCGTCAACGATGAAGCATGACGAAACTGTACTCGCTAAGGCTTGGGTTGGTGGGTGAGAAATTTCAACCGTAGAGTGCATTCAACCAATTGGAATAGTTAGGTAGAGAAGGGATATAAAATGGTTAAGAAGGAGAAAGACAGTGAGAGAGAGAGAGAGAGAGAGAGGAAGAATAGAAATAGGCGGACCTAAAATAAAGAGGCAGAGTTAAACTAGAAAATGGGAGAAGGTGAGAAGGAGTTATTAATAAACACCTTAGACTTGCGATTTCTTTTGAAAATAATATAATAATATTTCCAATTTAGTTCTTCTTCAACCCACAGATGTGTTCAAAGAACTAGTGCACATTGGATAAGTCCAAAGTTCTAAAAACCGAATTTGTATATATATATATAGTGCAAAATAGCAAATGCATATATAAGACGAATAATGCATATAAAAAAAATCAGAGCGAATTAGATGAATAAATTTGGATAGGATTAAGGTAAGAGAAAAGATTAATAGAAAATACAATATTCAAACATAGACATATATACAAATATAAACATACAAATATATGTATACACACACGTATATAAATACTACGCACTATAAGCATACAGCCCCAGAACTGTCGTCTGGGACCTTTTCTAGGACTACATGCTTGGCGCCTTTTCTGGAAGTATGTTGCAAAATACAAGTAAATCAGATAAGCCAAATGCATTTAGCGAGATACCCAAGACTCAAAGGCGCCAAAAAAAACCAGAATGTACAAATCCAGATGTTGTTACAGTATAAATAATGAGGTATACAAAATAAGCAAATTAAACGTAAAATTAATACAATAGAAAATCATACGTAGATACATTTGATACATGCAAAATAGAAATATGTAGAGGTATAAAAAAGAATATAAATATACAAACGCTTTTCGAAAATGGTTTATGCTCAAATAGTGGAAACAAAGCCGAATATTTTCAAAAAAATTTTTTTTTAAAGAAATCTTTCTGAAAAACTAAGCCCACATCCTATGCCCTTATATAAGTAATTTTTAGTGGTAATGAAGTAATGGCATCTATAGTGAATGGTACTTACGTAATAAGGAAAATTTTCTCTAGACACTGCTTGGTGACACATTATAACATTAAAGGATATAAGCAATCCAGGCTAAGATGGCGACTTGTTTAGTTTCGTATTGACCCTTCCGGTTGAGGCGCCTCTGTACAAGGTTATAGGACGTGGACTTAGCTTTTCGAAAAGATTTCTTTAAAAAAAATTTTTTTTGAAAATGTTCGGCTCTGTTTCCACTATTTGAGCATAAACCACTTTCGAAAAGCGTTTGTATATTTATATTCTTTATTACACCTGTATATATTTCTATGTTGCACGTATCAAATGTATCTACGTATGATTTTCTATTTTATTGATTTTACGTTTAATTTGCCTATATTGTACATATTAGTGTTTATACTGTAATATTATTTGGATTTGTACATTGTTTTTTGGAGCCTTTGGGTCTTGGGTATCTAAATACATCTGGCTTATTTGATTTACTTGTATTTTGCGACATACCTTCAGAAAAGGCGCCAATCCAAGAAAGGCCCCTGACGACGGTTCTGGGGCTGCATGCTTATATTACGTCATATTTATATGTGCGTGTGTGTATGTATATATATTTGCATGTTTATATTTGCATGTATATATATGTTTGAATATTGTATTTTATATTATTCTTTTCTCTTATCTTAATTCTATTCAACCTTATTCATCTAACTCGCCCTATTTTTTTATTTTGTTTTACATGTGCTATTCATCTTATATATATGCATTTGCTATTTTGCACTATAACTTATCTATTATATAGCAGCGGCTCAATCCGCGCTA
>QLNU02013614.1:20977676-20987757 GCA_006491805.2 Dysdera silvatica
AATGCTTGAAAAATCAAGCGAGTAAATGAAGGTTATTAATAGGTGTAAATGTATGTACACCATACCACAATTACAAAATATACATTCATATGTAGTGAAAGTATAAAAGAATAGATAAGTTTGCGATTAATAATAACGCGCTAGTGACGAAAGTGAAAAATTGAAATTATATGACAATATATTGAACCTAGGCATGCATGTACAATCTTTTTCAAGGGAACAGTTATACATGTATGCCAGACACAATATATAAGATCTTCAAGACAGTGTTTCTGAAACGCCAATAAACCGTTCGACTAAAACCCCGAAAAACACTGTCAAACGGCACAAAGGCATTCTGCTCCCGACATCGCCCTACAGATCATTGCTGTTACCAAGAAATATTCAAATATATAAAGATGTAATAAAATGGAGCAGAATGCCTTTGAGCCGTTTGACAGTGTTTTTCGGGGGTTTCGTCGAACGGTTTATTGGCGTTTCAGAAACATTGTCCTGCATATCTTATATATTGTGTCCGGCATGCGTGTATAACCGTTCCCTTGAAAAAGATTGTACATGCATGCATAGATGCAATATATTGTCATATAATTTCAATCTTCACTCTCGTCACTAGCCCGTTATTATTAATCGTAAAATTGTCTATTCATTTATACTTTCACTACACAGGAATGTATATTTTGTAATTGTGGTATGATGTACATACATTTACACCTATTAATAACCTTCATTTACTCGCTTGATTTTCTACATTTTGATTTATATTTATGTTTACATTATCTACTATTTCCTATTTATATAATTTTATCATATTGATTGCTGCTGCTTCATGCGCGCTCTTCATTGATAAACTTGTTTGTATTTTTATTTTACTGCTTACTATTGTTTTTTATTTGTTTTCATTTCTCACCAATCTATTTGCTTGATTTTCTACATTTTCATTTATATTTACATTATCTACTATTTTCCATTATCTGTATTAATCTGTATATTTTATTCTTTCTATTTCTTTGCTGCTCACATGGGATTAAAAGGAAATTTTAGCTTTAACATTGTGTAAACATTTTTCCGATAAAAGAACGATGAAATTCTGAAAATTACCGAAATTTTTGAAATATGCATTATGAAAATTCACCATTTTTATGAATTTATATGCATCACCGTCTAAAGTGGATAAAATATGTGATTGAATATGCACAATGCATTTGCATATAACCTAGGCTCCAGTCATTACATCTCAAATTTGCTGCCATTAAAATAACTTTGACTTCAAATATGCACAGTGCACTGGACATCACCGATTTGACGCAGTATTTTCAAATCAGATTTTGCTAATATGCAGTTTTGGTGTATTTAAATTCCCAGATTATTTAATTTTTTTTCCTCAAAGTGTTTAAACTTTTTATGCCCATGTCCAGGGCATGATTACCGATTAGGTCCGCAAAGCCCGGGCCTAGGGGCCCCAAATTGTTTTTTTTTTAAAGTTGACTTTTGTTTACTCACTTTTGATCGACATCTAGAAAATTTTTAGGTAAAAGCTTACTTTTTTTGGGCTATTTTAGATAGTTTACCAGAAATTTGAAGAGTTTTATAATGAGTATACGTAAGTACTTATTTTTTATATATATTTTCAGACCCCCTAAATCTTTCACTGCACGTAAGGGGAGACCCAGATAATACGGTGACTACAGTCCTCATGTCTTAATTGGGTCCTGCCTCTGACAAACTTTTAATATACAAGTTCTCCTTAAAATTCAATCAGTCATTTTGAAAAGGGGTTATATTTCATTGTTTTCATATGGAGTTTACCCCTTTTCAAAATGACTGATTCAATTATATTCACTCTTACATCGATCGCATCCAAAAAAGTTGGAGCCTAAATTCACCTTTTTTCAAAATTCGGATTATTCTTTCATCACGAGATTTTTAGAAACTGGAAGCTTTTATAGTAATAGATGTTTCGCGTGTCCTGAAGAATTTTCTTTTATTTGAAGCTGATAAATGTCGTTTAAAGTTTCTTCTTGAAATCAAAGATATTAGACAATATTTACCATTATATTGATAGTATACTCAGTGAAATATGTTACTATATCGTCTTGACAACATGCCTATTTGTCAATTAATTTAAACAGTGTGCAGTTGCTATTTATTGTAGAAATTGTAGAAGCACATCACATTGGGTTGGGGTTTGGTTCCCTAGGCCATAAGAGGTTCGGATTCCTCGGAAAACAGTAGGTCCCGGCGCAGCATGACCATTGTAGTCTTTGAGCCGTAAAACCACAAAACAAACATTGGGTTGGTTTAATAATTGAGAGATCTTTGCTACAGAAGGATGACATATGGGTTTGATACAGTGGTGAGTGAATGTTTTTGTCCATTCGATGAATATTTGCAGTGAAGTGGATGAAGTGGCGAATTTGTGGATTTTAGACTATACTGACAGCATTCTATAGATATGATATATTTAAATTAGCTTTATATAGTTTATCAATCAACGTTTATTGGCGTAGTGATACCAACGCCGATGTCATGGCGTGATTAGATGGTGAAACGTTCGAAAGAAAATAAATATTTCTGCCTTCGGTGGGACCTGAACCCACGACCTTCCACTTGCCGGGCGGAGGCTCTACCCACTGAGCTACGAAGGACAATATATACTCTCTTTACGAACGTATATATATTGTTGCCAGTTATTTCGCAGAATGGTGTAGTACATGGACTACTATTTAAACCAAATTGCAAAGAGACTCCACGACCTTCCACTTGTCTGACGGAGGCTCTACCTACTGAGCTACGAAGGACAATATATAATCTCTTTACGATTCGTCGTGGGATCAGCGGACAGGTCTCACCGAAGGCAGAAATATTTACCTTCTTTCGAACGTTTCACTATCTAATCACGCCATAACATCGGCGTTGGTATCACTACGCCAATAAACGTTGATTTATATTGTTGTTTGATTTAATCTGCGTAGTGTTCGATTTATATAAAATAAATACATATGCTGCAACGGGCATTTCGATCAATTTAATACCAGTCTCTTTGCAATTTGGTTTAAATAGTAGTCTATGTACTACACCATTCTGCGAAATAACTGGCAACAATATATATACGTTCGTAAAGAGATTATATATTGTCCTTCGTAGCTCAGTGGGTAGAGCCTCCGCCCGGCAAGTGGAAGGTCGTGGGTTCAGGTCCCACCGAAGGCAGAAATATTTATTTTCTTTCGAACGTTTCACCATCTAATCACGCCATACCATCGGCGTTGGTATCACTACGCCAATAAACGTTGATTGATTGACATTGTTGTTTGATTTAATCTGCGTAGTGTTCGATTTATATAAAATAAATTTACATGGTTTGTTTAAGCGACATATTCACTAATTGCGATTTGATAGTGTTGAAAGAATAATTAACATATATTGAGATAAAAAATATCTACACAAAGCTATTGTTATTAATTATATATATAATAATCACATTTAGTGGATATCCCATACAATTATACCGATTCCTCTGGCCGATTTTCGTCCAGAATTTAAAAAGTAAATGAAAGACTTAAAGGACAAAATGGAAACAAATTTAGTGTAGTCACGAATCGGATTCAGGCTAGCGTTATGAGATTTATGAGTAATATTTGACCGAATGAAAGTTTATCGTGAACTTGATGAAACGTTATTCTCACAGCTTAACGTGAGTATTCGATAGCTTAACACGATTTCGTTAATCTCGATGAGTTTGTATATAACAAAACATATTGGACATTGAGCTTAGCTAATTGAAAGGTTGTGAGCATAACTACTTCGCCACTATGTGCTATCAACTCTATTTAAATGTTTAACCAAGGCCGTGTATAAGGTAACAGCTGCTGGTGGTCAAGTTGCAGTGTTGCGCAACAAGAAGTTTTTCATTACAAGGAAAAAGAAATTGTGGTAATATTTTTATTGTTATTATTTTATTAGAATATGTTCATTTAGCTTGAAATATGTCATAAAAATGATCGTAGCCAGTGCAAACATTTCAGTAAGCGGTCTGGCATTCGAAATAGCATATCTGCTGGCCGCCTGTGTTGCAGCAGCGCAGCAATAGTAAGAGGCCAAGGAGCTACGTATGGGTAGAAATGCTAGACGCGATGATTTTATTCACTAGATAGGAATGCTTGGTTGTCGCACAAGCTTTGCAACCTGAAATTGGGTCATCTCATTAGTCATAAGCGCAAAAGTCCTACGTTATCGTTATTTGTGAGTTTCATATTCCTTTCATCGCGAACATTGACTGCAATATGATTGCGTTTGAAATTACGTTTTACTAATCAGTTCTTCTTTTATTATACAACTAAAGATGCTCAATTAAAGTTGTCTTTTGTTATAAATTAATGCATAGCTTAAAAATTCAAAATGAATGGTGTAAAATACGTATCCCCTATATTTCATATTCTTTCTTTCTATTTCTGTTCTAATTCTGGGCACACCAAGCCCCCTAGATCCTCAATCTCGGCCTTCGTTCCCTGTCAGTTCATTTTATTTTCTATTAATTAAATTAATTTTTAAGTCATTCGAAATTTTGGACCGTGGTCAGTGTAATTAAGCAGACAATGTGTTGTTGCTGTTGCTACATTATGTTTTTTTTAATAATGTTAAATTAGGGGCTGTTTAAGTATTATGTAGGGGAAAGTAGGGCAAAGTTGATATAGGGGGAAAAGCGGATCATCTTAATGTTTAATAATCCAAACATAGGAGGCAACAGTGGTCAGTGCAAAAGTGTTGAAGGTGTGCGTAGGAATAAATTGCACTTATTTCAGCGCTAATGAAATACATGCGCAGCGAATAAAGTAAAAAAAAACCATTTTTTTCGATTGTTCACTAAATTTTTTGTAAGTTAGTTAAGTGTCAATATTATAAAAACTATTTCGCACTAAATGTTTTGAACTGTAGGTCTGAAACAGGTATTAAGTCTGTTAGTTCAGATAATGTTTTTGTGTCATTATTATTAAGGATTCAGCACAAACAGTACTTCATTTGTCAAAATGGCATTGAGGGCAAAGCGAACCATTTTTTATGGGGCAAAGTGGATAGGTAATCCTACGGGCCCTGGTCCAGGATACCACAAGTTAGGGAACTCAAAATTGTTTCATTGGTGATAAAATCATGCAATTTGCTTTTAAATATTTTTTATTGATTTTATTTTGTAATACTCCAGCGCAATTTTGAATATAATTAAATTTTCACTCTGATTTGATTTAGACAAACTGGCATGAAATTGATGACATGCACCTCTAGCCACATGGGCCAAACTGTTTTCACTAGAGAATGGTTTTCTTTTGCAGTTGATGATCTGGCAACCTTGATTGCAAAGTACTTCACTCAATTGAGGGAGTAGGTTTAATTACATATGTTTGCTGTGCTTGTTGGTTACAGTCAAAACGTGCAGAAATTTTAACAAACAGCCCTGATAGGAATATTGCTCGAGCACAACGCGAAAAGGAAATCCGATTGGCACAAAGTACAGGCAAGCCTAAGAATACCATCGAGCATCTTGGCACAGAGACAGAATCTACGTCGCAGTCTTAATTTACTTAATATGTAATAAACCATATGCTGATCCACCAATAGGGAACTGGATAAAGTGTTCCTTCTCTAACGGATGGGCTTAAGAGGACTGCACCCCTTATGAAGGCATAGGAGAATATTCGTATCTTAAATGCACTATGTGAAAACGTTTCTGGTAATTTTTTTCTGCCGAAAGCATTTTATGTGCACGTTATAATTTTTTTACCACAGAGTTTTCTATTTCAAAAACAATCTATCCACTTTGCCCAAAGGTTGGGACAAAGTGGATATCTTTATATAAATTAAATTGCCTATGAGAGAAAATTTTATTTTTACCAAAATCGTTCCCCTTTTCATCACACCACACTTTTTAAAATGTTGTTCAAGGGCCTGTCTTCAACCTAAGTGAAAATGCATGACCATGCGTTCCATCATTAATGCTCGCTCCAACAAATATCTTCGAGGCAGCTGGATTGGCCTAGATTTCAGTCAAATTGATTGTGTTTATATGTATCCCGGTTCAGTCATCACGTTTGACCGCCAGTTCTTTTCCAAACGACTTATGGTGCAGTCTTGAAACACAAAATAACCACCATGTATTCATCAATGTCTTTATGGGTCTTTTTAGTGTTTATTTCCTCACTTGATGCCATTTGTCAATTAATTTGTGAGGGTTAAAATGTGGCAAGGATAAGGTAGGCATTAATTCAGAAACGCCTACTTTTAATTACCATAATTTGTAACTAAAACCACTTTGAAAGCTTACGAATACAATGATGACGCAGCATAGATCTGGCTAATAAGAGATGGTAAGAAAATATTGAAAAGTAGAACTATAGCCGAAACATGAAATATTATCTTGAAAATGGCACAAAAAATAATAAAAAATTAACGACCCATTTTCCACTGAGCTTATTTAATTTTTCTTATTAATCATTTATAAATTAGGACGTAAGAATGGTTTCAAAATAAATCGGTTGGAAGTAATTGGAATATTGGAAAAAAATCCAATTCAATGAAATATGCTCTTAAATTTGGGAAGAAGGAAGTGATGCCCCAAATAAAAGGAAAAAGGGAGAAAGGATGCGGAGGCCCCATCAAAATTTCGCGAGAATGCGTGAGTAAAATGAATAAACAAGAGCACCTGGCTTTGAAAATATTTTTTTGTTTTTTGGTACGTCAAAACCTATCTGTAAAAAACCCACATCGGCGGAAAAAAAAGGCCAAAAAAATCGCGAGGACCAGCTCACATCCATTATGTGATTTACGCGCGCGTTTTTTTGCAAGACAGGGGAAAATTGCTTCGGTATAAGGCATCAGGGCGATCAGATTCTTGCAATGGGAGTTCTTTTATTAGGGCAAGGCGCGATGAAGTTGGCTCTGAAGCCCATATTTTAGGAGTGGAAAAAACTGGAGTTATGGAAAAAGAAACTTTTAAGGAAATGAAGGTTCGGCGACTCTGAAGAGTGGAACCTTCGGAGGAAACGTATAAACTTTTCCCATTTTTTTCCCTTTAAGTTTAAAGTTATATTTCTCTTTCAGAACGAAGAGGGGAAGGTTTGTCCATTTTCTGATTCCATTAATGTTTAGCAACCAGATATAGAAGAAAGTAGTTTTCTTTCTTGCCAACATCTGTTACTCCTATGAAGTTGTCTGCAGCGATTTCATATCGACCTTCAAAATTCAGTGTTGATTTATTAAAGCGAATAGAGTTAATAGAGCTTTTAAGAAGATTTATTATTGACATTTTATTAAAGGGTTTATTATTATTATTAATTTTTAGAAGTTTTAAGTACAATAAAGCTATTTTATGAAATTTGTATGAATTGTATGGACGGAAGCGAGAGGGATACAAAACAAAATATTTAATATATTCTTAATTCTTTAATGCAGCATGTTATTTCCTATTGGCAACTATTATTTGGATCTCATAGTAGGAGCATAGTCACAGGATCCAGCTGGGGGGCTAAGTTTGATCCACTGATTTAGTTGTTCACAAAATCTAAGGGCTAAACCTTTCTGTTTTTTATTTTTTTGGAAATTTTCGGAAGTTGTTCCTACACGATACTTCAGTGTATGCATAGCTGTATACAGGGGAAGTGGCGCAAAGGGGCGGCTTGTTCAGAGAGAGTAGGAGTGTCCATTTAATGGACGAAAACTCAATGGTGTGATTACATGAAAAAGAATCCTCATGATGAATGAGCTTAATTGAATATATGGGCTTATTATTATAATTACAATAATTAATTTATTAAAATCTAACAGGTTGTAAATGCTCTTACGTTGAGAGTAAAGCATAAAATTACAAAATCGTCAGACAAAATGGCAGATCAAAGACCCCCCCCACAGCCCGATAAAAAGCAGTGAGAGAAATCAATTAACTCAACTGGTTCTCCAGATATAAATTTTTACTTTCAGGGTGGTTGTTGTGGGTAACTCTGTATGTACACTGTGCTTATAAAAACTTCTGTAAAGAATTTAAGCAGGGAAGTTCATTTATTTTGATAATTTTTTATTTGATCAGCTAAGTTCATGTTTCATTTCAATTTTATAAATACTGTAGATTTTAGTAGATAATTCGACATACCACCCAGGACCGGCGCGACTATATAGGCGAACTAAGAAGTCGCGTAGGGCTGCACCACGGCAGATAAATACATAATTGAGATAAACCTGGCAATAAATAAATGGTACTGAATGGATTGTTTTCGATTGAATATGCCTTCGTCATTATTTACTCTGCCTAATATATGTCTCTCTTATCCATTTTTTCTCATGCCTTCTTATATTAAAAATTTTTTCTCCAACCAATTTACGTAATTTTGTTAATTTTCTCATTACTGCTACACGTTTCAGTGGTGCTAGAAATACCGCTGCCACACTAGAGGTTCGAAGGACGCAATTTTCTTTGATATCTTTGTGTATTATTACAAAGTATTGCGAATTACAATATTCGGCTTCAATAGCAAAATCCTAAACTTTTTTTTTTTTTTGCTTTTAATCATTTATTTGTATGTTATGAGGTAAGCTGTGATTATTAAACTTCATTTTATCCAGAATTATAATGAGAGGGCATAATGTGACTCAATTTTTCACCTTTCGATGGTTGCAACATGTTTGAAATGTCGCTTTTTTATGAGGTGGGGAGGGGTACACGTTCGCATAAGATGGAAAATTTGCTTGCGTCGGCCCTGATATCACAAAACTGGCTATAGCGCCGAATTTCCTTGTAACGGATGGAGGCGTCAAATCGGAGTTTGACTGTACATTACATTAAATTAAAATGATCTGCCTGAAACTCGCCAGTATAGCAATATTGTGTAGAGAAGATTTTACAATTCCGGAATAAGTTAACATAATGAACAGAGTAGTATATCCATAATAGGACTTGAGTACGACATTACAATGCATTATAATACAATAGTACAATACAATGATGGGGCAAATGGAAGCTATACATTAATTGTAATTTGTAATTACAATAACTGATTCAAAGAAAGAACTAAATAAAACGTAATTCCTAATTATTTAATTAACTATGAATGTTATTTAAAAAGCCTTGAATATAATCAAAGATCAATAATGATTATTACATGATTGTGCGATACCAAGGTAATCAAGATATAATTATTGTTGTGTATCCATGTTGCGATGTAACATTTCACACATTCTTCAATTCCAATAAATGAAGATAATAGTCTTTGAAAGTAGGGCTGTATTTGTTTAACTAACTATAAACGCCAATGAGTACACTAGAAGTAGAGCCTTATAGCTCGCTCGTGTCTACGTACAGAATTGGAGCACCATTGCCCGCTTAGTTGGAGCATCCATATACCGACTACTCAGAGCGAAGTCCAGTCACCAACTGGTGCGTTGCCCGCCTTTAACAACCCGTAAACAAAATAAAAGCAACAATTTAAGAACTGTTGCTACTGAAAACTGTTATAAATAAAACTAAACAGAAGACGGTAACATTTCGTTAGCAACAAATAAATAATATAAAAAGATGTGAGAAGTGTTGACACTAAAAGCTCCTATATACAAATTAAGCAGGAAGCCGCAACAATTATAATTACTATAATTTTCCCCTGAAGGGTTGCTAATCAGATGATCAGTTCGAAAAGGCAAGTTTAAGGTTAAGACGATAAATATTTAAGGCTCATTATCGAAACAACATCTGGTTAAATACACATTTTATTAATGTTGACATCTTCACTTATAAATGTAGGTTGTAACCAGAGAACTGATTTTTAACAGGTACATCGATAAGATGTTGAGGAGTCGTGATAAAAGATGGCGCCACCATAACATGGTCGTGAACAGATCATAGTTGGTGTGGATTAAGGATCTTATGGGGCTCCAAGGGAAAAGAAACCTTCTGGAAGCTCCTAGGAGGATGCTCTTCGTCTGACCATTTCCAATCCCAATACACTGACGTACATATCTACATAATTTCTACTATATACATATACTATACTATATAACATATATATATAACAAATGTCACCAAAAATTAATAGGACAATGCTACGAT
>QLNU02013614.1:21005665-21059286 GCA_006491805.2 Dysdera silvatica
CAGTGCAAGTTTGTTTTGATTATTTGCATTATAATTTTACATTAATCGGAAACTAAGTTACGGTTGCAAATTGTATTTATTGGCGACATCTTAAAAGTTGCGCCAATGTTTACATTCGTCGGATAATCGCGGATCGTTAATTATTTTTATGCCAAAATAGCGATCATTGCGCCAAAACTGAAAACCTTTATCGCCAAGGTAAATGAAACCGGAAGTGTACAGGAAAATGGCGGCTGATGCGTCGGCCTATAATATTAAAGGCCGGCGCATTTGCCGCCATTTTTAGGGGCTCTGGTTTTGATGACGTCACCTTACCGAAGCAGCCGCTAAAATGTTCCTATGAAGGATAATGGCCGACGGTAACAAATGCCTTAAGCTCGCTCGAGTTTCTGGCCGCAGCCATGTTAGTCTACACATTCGTCCAAATCTACATGCATGTATAGTTTCTTTCAGGGCCGTTTCTACCATTAGGCCAGAGTTGGCGACTGCCTAGGGCGGCAAAATGGCGTAAAAAATTTAATTTTAAATCAAACAAAGAAAAAATTGAGCAAATGAGGAGAAAAAATGAAAAAGAAGAAAAATTAAAACATATAATTGTTTTCAAAAGCATACGGGACAATTACTTAAAAAGTCTTTACATTGACGAATGTGAAAATGTTTGATGTGTTTCATTGTTTAATTTTGCACACAAGTTCTTTCATATCTAATACATTTAAGCCTTCTAGCTCTGATAATACAACGTTGTGTTTTGAAATATTACTCCTTTAATATTTCAGTTTTCAAAAATATAAAATGTTGAAATTAAACAATTATAACATGTAGCAATTGTTTTACTATTCACAATATTCTAATATTACAAAATAACTAATATAAGTTTAAAATATAAATATAATTAACGGGTTTAATGATTAAAAGTATAATAGAAGATTTACGTTGTTGAACCGCTGGATGTTGGACTTGGTAGAGAAGGGGATATAAGCGAAAGAGTGACAGTAGTAAAAGGATAGGGGCGGCATTTTTGAATTTTCGCCTAGGGTGGCCAAACACCTAGAAACGTCTCTGGTTTCGTTACAAATTCCGCTTCGAATATTCTTATGCAAATATACCAGCGATGGATTGTTTTTCTGCTCTTAGTTTATAGCGAGGCATCATGACAAGGTTTGTGATTAGCAGTTTGTATTTTCGTTGATAAATAGTTATTTCGAGGGAGCTGGCGTGTACATATATTCTTTATCTTAAATCGACAAAGCACGATAGTAGTTGGAATTGGTAAAATTTATATGGCGAATTCGAGTATCAGGAATTAAGTATTTCCTTCACCAATTCGCTTCAAAGACCACAAGATTTCATTGGTTTCTTAGATTTTAGATTGCAACCAGAATCCTTTAATAACTAATGAATGATAGCTAAGATAAGAAAAAAAAAAGATCATGATTTAAACCAAATTCAAATCAGTGGTCTTAGAATTATCCTTCTGGTATTTCAACTACGCAGTAAATGAAATGCTCTTTTTTTTTCGTACATGCTCTTTTCCTGTATATATTTGCACCAGCGGATTTTTCGCTTTTGCAAGGAGGAGGAGTTACCATTATTCTGTAGCAGTGTTTTCCAACCTTCATCAAGTCACGACCCCACTTTTACTCTAGCCAAATAATTTGCGACACCCCTTTGTCTGTCACTACCACATTTGTATAACAAAAGCATTTTTAACAGAGTAAAGAAAACACATTAAATACAAAATTATACTCTATCATTTATATATATATATTATATTAATAATATGTGAAGTTATTATTGTAAATATAAAGTTAACCGCACTGCCATCACCATTAGTAGAATATTGCAATGTAGCCATGTTGAAATATAAAAGCCTTGGAAACATTTGGTGTCAATTTCCTTATAAAAATATTTGCGATCAAAATAGTTGCAGAGACCCTCAAGAAACAGGTTCACGACCCCCAAGTTTGGGACCATCGTTCCATAACAACGTTTCCTCGTTTTGGACCGTTGTACATTAATCAACAATAGAATTTAAAATAATAGAAGAGAGGGAATTTTTTTTTGATTTAATTTTCGGCGAATTCGTTTAACAAGGGGAGCATCGCCCTATCTCGTCCTGGTAAAGGTGAGTTCGAGAAAAAACGATGCATTAATGGCTTTAGTAACAAAGTGAATACATCATGAGACACGTTGTAAAACGGCGGTTGCTGGTTCTATTCCAACACGAGGCGTAGAATTTTTCTTTTTCTGATTACCACTTATTAACCAATAAACAATTCAAGTTTAAAATCAGGGATTTGGGCAACATGGTTTTTGCTTTTCTTGCGTCATAAAAGTTAAACTAATTAAATTCATAGAGAAAGACACTTCGTATTTAATCTCTCACATATTTTCGTTTACGAAGTAAATAATGTCTAATCATTTGAATAGTTTTAAAGTTAAATCATATAGTATAATATATGGCATGAAATTTTTAAATGAACGCACAATTAAATTACATTTAAAAGCACATATACATTCTGCATAAAATCACACTAAAATTTTATAACTCACACACACGTATAAATCATAAAACATATAAAATGATATCTGTATTCAGTTTGGCTACCAACAATTTCCACATAACAGTTTTTGAAATATTTACATTATTTCCAGTGCTCGGTTTTGGTGTAAAGGAAAATTATATTAGACAGTAATTGTTTTGTTTAGACGCTACATTATAATAATTTTTATGATAAGTCGGAAGTTTTATTTTATTCGAAAATATTCATAATGGAAAAAATATGTCATATAATACAATTTATGAAACTAAAAATTTCAATTTCATGCCAATGTTACTTTGTTTCTATTTTTTTTTATTTTAAGTTGTTGCTAATTGTATTTGTTCAATCACCTTTTCGTTCCTACTCTCTTTCAATAGGTTTGATTGCGATTGCAAATCTTTTCTGCGAACATATGGTACATAAATGCCTGTTACATTTACATTAGAGCAACATTTAGAATTACATATTTATTTAATGGATAATCTATTTCATATGGGGATATATTCCTCTCAGTTCGAAGGTGAAAACGACTTTCATGTATTATTTTAAAACGACAATGTAAGTACATGTTTCCTTCTGGGAGTATTAAGTAGATAGAATTAAAAGATTGAGGCTATTTTCTCATGTCCAAATTTCTTTGGGCCTAGAATAAACACAATATATGCAGCCTTTAGAAAGTGGTAAAGGGATAGAAGAAGCCTTTTAGGTACAGCATTAAAGATCAGAGACAGAATCAAGGCTGTCTATCGTAAGCTCAAGCAAAGGCTGTGTATATGAAAAAACCAGATGGGAGGAACTCTCATAAAGCAACCAAGAACCCTCTAAAGACTTGCAGCTTATCCTGGAAACTATACGGGCCTCGCGATCCTGTTTATTTTGTAATCTTTGGCCAAATATTGCATTTGCTTTTCTGATCACTTTCGTGTCAGTTCTCGTAAAATATAAGGGCCGCTTAGGGATCGATCACAAATGAAACCGATGTGGCTGGCACAAAACTACTTAGTGTGTGTATGTGTGTGCGCGTGCGTTTATTTTATTTAATAGAATATCTTCTGAGTAAACTAAAATACGTCAACTGAGCTGGATCGCAGGGAATCTTCTAGTACAGCTCTAACGGAAGTATCGTGAGTAAAAGATAAAGAAATACTTCGGTCAGGTTTTCATATATTGCAATATTTCATAAAAAATATATCCAGGTGGCCTAGTAATATTTAGAACCAAATATGAATGGACCATTTGTGGATTTTGGGTATTACAGTGTTACCTCTCATAAGGGACACATCGGAATAAGGGAAGATACCTTTGGTATTCAGTATATGTATGTAAGAACACATGTACCTCCGAGGAAGGGACATCTCTATTTTAGGGACAAAATTTAAGGCCCCGTGGGTGGACCTTATTGAGAGGTAACACTGTAAATACTTTGTATTGCGGATGGAGGTGTTCAAATACTTTTTTAACATGGTGTATTTGTAGGTAAGAGCTTTGAACATTGGTTATTTCGTGAATCAATGGGTCATTTAATTAAATATTGGACACGATAATGATACATAAACTGAATTAAAAAAAAGAATAAATATAGTTTTCGCTTTAAAATGATAAAAATTAATCTCTAATAAAAATTTTTCAAAAGTAAAATTTTTTAGGGAAAGAGTTCAGCCGAGTTAAAATTACTTACCTTATGTTTTTTTAAAAAATAAGATTGAGGACATATAGAATTGTATCTGTTATTTTCATAGTGCGATTTTTAACTTTTCCCCATTTGCCTTTTTAACTTTTCAACTGATTAAAGTCTGAGAGGATTTTGTGTACTTAAATTACTAAAACTGGCTTATTAGCGCGAAACATAATTTAACACGTTTTATAATTCCGGAAAAAATTTTGCATATTATCTCATATTTCAAATAAGCACAGGTATAGAGATATAGGGGCCAGTGGGGCCCAAGCCCCCAGTAATTTGAAATAAATTGCAATTTTACACATATTGTAATGTATAAATGAATGTAATATATGCTTGACCCCCAATAATTTTGGGAGAAAATTTACGTTGGTGAAAGTGAGATTCTATCAAACAATGATGAAAGAAAGTTAATTGACTTTTAGGAGTGTAGAGGTAACGTATTTGGCAACCATCCGAAAATCTGAGTATGGCTCCTACAAGTACCCTGCGCTTCTCCTATTTTATGAAGACCCCTAATTCGAGGTTCGATTCTCCAGGTGTAAGAAAGGGCTCCAGATTCTACTGAAAACTGTATGTCCAGGAGCAGCATGTCTTTACCTATTTCAGCGCCATAAAAAAACGCAGGAGACAAGAAAGTGACATATAATGGGATATAATTTACAAGACAATTATAATGTCCCTTGCATAATACGTAATTTTTTTCCCAAGAATCACTGTGTGTTTGTGAGTGACGACGAATGGCTCACACTGCGGCAGGACCTACAGTTTTCAGAGGAGTCCTAATTTCTTATGGGACCAGGGAACCAGTCCTCAGAGTACAGTGAGCAGTTACCCGGTAACCGTTCTTTTTTTGGAAACGTTGGGATTCAAACCAGGGATAACGCCGCGCTGGACGAAAGCGTTATTGCTGCACCACCCCAGGTTCTCCAAGAATCAGAAATAAGATTTAAAAATTATGTTTATATGGAATAAAAATATTTTTAAAGAAAGACTAATAAACATATTCGTCTAATTTTCAGAGGGCACCTATTATTGAAACAAGAATAAATAAACAATTTTTAAGCAGAAATCTGGCGTTAATTATTTATGATTAATTAATAAAATTAAGGAAATGATATAATTAATTACATTAAAAGATGATAAGGAACTGCGCAAATGAGGTAAGTTCCAAAACATAAGCTCTGCTAACTAGAGTTTCAGAGAAATTTTCATAATTCTTTTATTATTTTACCCATATAAATATTAATATTATTATAAAGCTAATCTTATAATTAGAAACTGTGAGGAGTATCCTGGATTAATAAGATTAATGAAGATTAACTGTATGAAATTCTGAAAATGCCGCATGCTGCAAAATATGCTTTAATTGAGTCAAGGCCGTGGCTAGGATTTAATTTCCAGGGGGTTTCCAAAAGTTTTGCAGCATGTATCGATACAATAGTATTTGCAGCATGCAAGGATATAGCTAAATCACAGTCAAAATTCAATTTCGGGGGGTTACCGGTCTCTAAGATCCCCCCTCTGTATACGGTCATGATTTGAACCCTTTTAAAGAGCGTTTCTATGTGTTCCACTCAATTGTATAATGTTCCAGGCTGAATTCTTCTGTTTATTTTAAAGCTGCGTTTATCATAAATAAGATGTTATTTATATTTTTTGAAAACACGTTTCCTTTTCCTTCATATGCACTAATTACATTTAGAAAAATTGTGTATATGATAATAACAATAAGAGATTTGTGTTATAAATACCTATGTTTACATACACAGAGTTTCACAGTTCTAAATATATAAAATAAATAAAAATATAACATTATATATAATATTATATTTTGCTTAATCGAAACATATATGTTGCACATACAATCGTGGAATATATGACATAAATATTGCGGATTAAATTTGTTGCAACATCGTATTTATTAGCAATTCCGTGAATTTCGAATTCATTTTTCTGGATGACCTTTAAATTTTAACACTAATGTGTAATTTGCGTGAGCACACATTCATAACTTCATTTTTAGTAAGCTAAATATTGTTTCAAAATAAATATTTAATTCGTTTAATAGTTAGAATTATTTTCCATGTGATCGAGATAGAAGAAATAAATCATTCTGATAAACTTTCCCTGAGGGTTTTAAATTGCCTTTGAGCTTTTGATTACGAAATCATTGCGTTGGTTGGTAAAAAAGAAAAAGATGAAATATACAGAAAAGAAAAAAACTCAGAAAATACTCAGTTGTTTTAACTAGAATTCGCTGAAAGTACCATGGGATGAATTTCCGCTATCGACGCAGAGGAAAAGAGAAGAGGAGGATCACGGTCTCTATAGAAATTTTATCTGAAGTGAGCAGACTAACCGCCCGAGGACATCACCGGTAGATTACAGGTTTCGCCTACTCATCTTTCGGTTCACTTTTGTGATGGACGCGGAATTTTACGGCTGCTTGCAAAAGGAAGAAAAAAGCTTAAACGACGAAGAACAAACGATATGGTCGTTTGGGCGTTTTGGACGATAAACGAATTGGCACGTTCACCAAACTCACTGCTGGATAAGTGAAAAACTTCCTCAAGAAATAAATTGGGAGAGTATTTAGACAAATATATAAAGGAAAAATTTATAGAATATTTGTGTCTCTTTTTGTGTTTTATGATTTATATATTGGAATCAGCTTGGGTGTTTTTTTATATACCACCCAAGTTGACCTCTAGTTCGACTCTGGGTCGGGAATACGATATTCCTTTTTCTTTTATTCCTAAAAAAAGGTCAAATTTAAGCTTAAACATGGGTGTCGAAATTATTAACTATAATATATTCCCCCCACGAAACATCACAAATACCCGGCCCGGTGCCTTTATATGTTGATCATTATTTGGCAATTGTGTTAGCCCTGAGAATGGTAATTAATAATATCTTATATCATAATATACGAAGAAAGGGTTTTGCCTATCCTCGGTGGCCTAGCCGATAAGGCATCCTGGACTCAACTGAGGGACTCTAATTAGACTCTAGGCCTGAGGCCAAGTCTCTTTTCCTCCTCACATAAAAAAAGCTCTAGTTTGAACTCAAATCAGAGCTTTTTTTACTATATGACGAAATTATTAACTGTACGTAGTTATAAATATATTTTTCAAGTACATATTTAGCATATTTATAGCTTTGTTACATTTGTGAAGGAGGATGAGTAGATAGATGTCTAATTAAATGGTTGTGATGTACACATATACATACGTACAGTGGCCAATTTACCAATAAGCTAGGCGAGGCTACAGCCTACGGCGGAAAATTTTCGACGAAAAGTTTTTAAAGGCGAAGCTGGATTTTTTGATAACGAATTGAATTACTAAACTCGAACTCTTATGTTCAGTGGCTCGAAGGGCGCTAAATTCGTGAATACTTGCGAAAAAACGAATTTGAAATGATCTGTAGGAGTGTCTAATTAAGAATTCGACAAATTAAAAAAGTCTAATTAAGAATGCGCTAAAACCTTATACGGTTTTAGACAATAACCAACAATTATCATATGAGGGAGAGAAATACGACATTTTCCGCTTCTTGTTATTTTTTTTATACAACTTAGAATTATGCATTTCAAAATTTGGTATCAGTAAATATAAGAATACTAAAATCATTACTAAGTAATTACGTCCAGCAATAATGCAAAACAGATAGGAATATAGTGCCGGTTCTGGGTTGTTGACCGCCAGCGTGCCACAGATATTTCGCCACCCCCATGGGCGGATTTACCATTTTGCCGCCCCTAGGCTATTTTTGCCGATCTAAGGCTATTTTTGCCGCCGCTAGCGCTACTTATCTGCCACCTCTTCCTACCCGTCCTTCTCTCCAATCAGTGGTAAGAACATAAAAATTGATACATTCAATATACGCCAAAAACTTTTGTATTGACAATAAATATGTTGAAAAACAAACTCATAAATTGAAACATAAACATTAAACAATATTAACTTATATTGAAGTATTATTTCTTTTTGGTATATAATAAATCAAATTCAATTTTATTGAAATAAATTTTAATTTTAGCAAAAAATAAAAGCCTATCGAACACTGGTATTTAAATAGAAAGCATGACGTCTAGCTTTCTTCTCGGCAAAACATCTGATTATATCATAGCATGGCAGTGGTCTTTAATCCCCAGCCCACTGACATGTTTTTTGTGGCCCGCTGGCTCATGAAAAAATACAAATTGTTTCACACAAAAATTACATCCTTTACTAAATCTGAGTCTTAAATTTATGTATTTTATTGTGTTCGCATTTTTACATTTTATAATAAATATCTTAAAACGAACTAAATTAACACGCGATCTTCCCTCAATCGTGTTTTATTTTACTTAGCAGTAGGGATAATTTTATTGATTTGCAGTGCAACAGTGATTTAAAAAAAATTCATCTTAGGACTCATCAAATTCTATTCTAAATATGCTGATATGAACATCTTCCCCACCATCTGACTGCATGCTCTGAAAACGATGTCACCGTTCGGAAGCACTTACGTCTGCGCACAACCCTCTTCAAGAATAAAATTTGTAAAATCAAAAATAAGGCATGATATCGACAGGCTTGTTAATAAGAAGCAGTGCCAAAAATCTCACTAAAAGGTTTGATTTCGCTTTATACTGGATACGCCTTTGTTTAGTCCTTATACGAGTATTGCTGGCGTAGTAGTGAGTCCCGCGGGACAACAAGACAGAAAAAATTGGCCCTTGGACTGAGAAAGGTTGAAGGCCCCTGTCGTATGATATTGATTTTGTTATATCAGACTCAATACACAAAATTTTGCCGCCCTAGTCTATAGCCTAGTATAGCCTATTGGGAAATACGGCCCTGATTTTACTGGGGCTGTACTGAAGTGTAATCCTCTATTTACAGTATCATAACAGAAAGTGGCTGTTTGTATGCATGTTTTTTTTAAAGTATTTTTGAAATCGTAAAATGTGTTTTACTATAGAAGTATATAAGCAAATGCGGCTGCCTGCGTGTTCACAAGCACGCACTGTAGAACTGGCCCTGTGGGAATACATACAGATAGCTAGACAAATGGATGAAGGCGTGAAACTTCTGAGGGGGGAGGGGGCTATTTACCCAGACAGTCGCATTAAAGAAAATGAATCTTGAAAAGTAATGAGAAAGTAGCAAAAATACTACTCCAGAATTTTATTGTTTTCGGGGTTAAACATATAAGGTAACCATAAAAATATTTGCCGTTTTTTGAGGGAATAAAAAAACAAAAAACCAACCAACCAAAGTATATGGATTGAATTTACAAAGAGATGGCGTTATGGTAATGGCATATCATCGGATAAAGTCAAACGATCTTGCACATACGAATCTGATGAGGCAGAAGTTTAGTAGTGGAAAGATGTGTGATTAAAATGGCGGTATCAGTGGAGATTATTCTTGGGTGTTCATTGTGTAAATATAAACTCCGTTCAAGTACTGCAGAAGCAACACGTTATATTTGCCTAGCATTTGCAATAGATGTTGCAAAGGAACGCCCAATTCGGGATTGATTTCGAAGACAGTTCGGAGACAGAGATGAATCTATTTAGAAACAGTTCCAGAGTGGTCGTCTTATCAGGCAAAGAAGATTTGAATGTTGTTATTGAGCAGTATAGTAACTAAATATATTAGCAACTAGTCTGCCATTTTATGTCAGGGATGAAACCGTCCAAAGATATCTGTGTGCAATATATAAAGTATACAAATTATCTAAGTCTGTTCTCCACGAATTGCTTTCAGCTACAATTGCAAGTAGCAAGGTGTCCCTGCTTTCTCTTTGTAACATGAAATCATTATTGGATAGGGCATTAACACACAACGAGATGTGGGTCCAGTAGAGCACTTTCAAATGTTCAATATTCGCGGCAAAGCTAACGTGGTACACTGATAAGGCGCAGAGCAGTATGGTTCTGCCAGTGTGATATAGTTCGCCCTTTCTTACGTTAACAGAGTTAATAGAAGATACATTTCGGACATAAAACATTAAAATAATGCTCAAATACATAAAACATAGGCATATTTGTGCAATTAAAATCTGGTATTCATTAAATTTAGGAAAAAGAATCATTATAGCTAGAGCTGATGTCATTCAAGTAAGGTAACTGCCTCTTCAAAAGACTTCATTCGCTTGGCGGAAAACTCGGTGCGTGGAATTTTGGCAATCGCATTTTTCTGCATTCCAAATTAGGCGATAAATAGTCTAATAATGTTGAGGGTTACCTCATTTTTCGCCAATTCGCGAATGAATACTCGTTGCACGGGCGCGAATAGGTCGTCGTAGCCTTAACAGTGTACCAGGTTAGCTTTTCCGTGAGTATACCACTGACTTAATTCCGCACTCTTGGATGCCGGCAATACATCTACGGAAAGTTATTATGCGTTAGTGTGGACAGCACGCCATATTGCTTATTACGAGTGCATGCAATGGAGTCAAACGCTGACCACTACAGCATACGGTGACCAACTGAAACGTATACAAAAGGAACGAAAAAGAAGAAAGTTCTGCTTCAACATGACAACGCTCGTGCCCACTCGGCCCCATTGGCCAGAAACACAGTCAATGAATTTGGGTGGGAGATTTTATGTCATCTAGCTTATTCAACAGATATTTCGCCTTTAGCTTATCGATTGTTTCTGCCACTCGACAATTTGTATGTGGGCACTTCTCCAACCTTGGTGAGTTGTACACTGCTCTGCAAAACTTTTTCTATTGCCATGGCCAGATATTTTATTGCAAGAATATACAGGGTGTCTCAACACCAGGGTTGCAAACATCTAGGAGGGGTAGGGTACACTTAGACGAACAATATTTGTCATAGAACCTAGGGTCGCAAACCACTCACAGCGCTAGTTCTAAAATCATCCAGCATGCACAAATATTTACAACCAGTGCGTGAAAAGTACCAGGTAAAACTCAGGTCAGCTGCTCAAGTGCATAGATGATTAGGACATCGCATTTTGCGCTTCTCATGCACTGGTTGTCACTATTTGCGGCGCTGGGACGGTTTTAGATCTGGCGCGCTGTAAGTGGCTGGCGACCGGTTCTATGATATGGGATTATTTTCGGCTCGCTCATAGGTGTACCCTACCCCTCCTAGATGTTTGTAACCCTGGTGCTGAAACACCCTGTATATAAATCGTTAATACGTTGGAAGAACGTTCTTCATGCCTATAGTAATTATTTTGACGAATAACTTACTTTTCTATTACATATACGTTGTACTTTGTCTTAGCCTTTAAAAAAATATTTTGCGTCCCCCTGACAATATCACGTCTTCAACAGAAATTGTCCGCAAAATAAAACTGAAAGAACAAAGGAAAAATATAAGAAGGTTAACTTTGTTTGAAAACAAATGCAAAATAAAATGGAAAACGTCTTTTTAACAATTTTTTTCATTTCAAAATATTCGACATTTGAGTTTTTGCCATTTCGACGATAAAAAAAGAAGAAACTTCAGCAGTTTTTGATGAAAAGCATTTGGGAAAAGTAAAAAATTCTCCGAAATTCAATATGAAAATAGTAATCACCTCTGCCTCTAAGAGAAAAGAATTACCCCCCCCCACTCTTCCTCCAAAATCGTACATTTCAAATCATTATTCATTCGCCCCATTCTGTCTCAATTTCGATTCGATCACCTTTTTCGAATTACTTTATTTCTTCTCTCTCTTAAAAAGCTGATAGAAATATTAAGATTTTAATGGACACTAAATTGTGTCAAACTATTAAATTGCTCGACTTTGTTTTTTCTCCTGTGTCTCTGATTTTCTGCGGAATCACAATTTAAGCGGATCAAAATGTTTATTTCATCAGCCACTTTGGCTCTGCGATGTTAATGAATTGGGACACGGTTCTAAAGAACTTCGAGGGAACAAAACATCAGCCGTAATTGGCAGTGGCAGACCCACACGACGTAAACAAAGTTTTCGTTCTCGAATAGTAAAGAACGATCTTCGAAAAAAAGGAGTATGCAATTCTTTTCAACTTCTTCGAAAGTCAGGTGCCATTGAAGAACTATCTGGAATTGTTTCGCATGGAAAAAAATTAATAGGTTTAGGAATTATACAGAACGTGTTTAAATTCATTTACTTCAAAAATATGTGCAATAAAAACGCAAACAAATACTTGTTTTTGCATTAAAAATGTGCTAAATGAGTTTTAACAGCAAATGCAGATTAGTGGGTTTAAAAATTAAGAATGTTTCGAAAGCCGTTCCAAGCTTCTTCAGAAAAAGAGTGCATTATTTTAGAGAGAGTTCGAAATAATCAAATTAATTTAGTAGTGACCCTTGGAACATAAGTCTAGAAATTTGCCTCATACTACATGCAAACCAAATATTAAGAATGTGCCTTTATACCCAAGGAGATAATTCAGTTTGGAAAAGCCTCAGATCGATCAGAAGGTAGAGAATAGGGTAACAGTTCCAAAAATAGGCAGCTTTATCATTCCTAGAAGACATAGTATTTCAATAGGTTTAGTTTTTAATATTCATTAGTATCAGGTGATGTATTATTCATAAAGAAAGTAATGAATTATCGATCCTTGATGGGACACGAACCCACAATCACTCGATTTTCGGTCAAGTGCTTTACTATTAAGCCACAGACGTTAGACATTCTTTCCTTAAAAATCATCAGAACTGTTTGAAAAATATAAGGAATTATGGGGACACATAATAAAATTATAAATTTTTATTTCTCATTTTCTATATAAAAGGCCAACGATTTGTCATGGATGTTTCCCTTTCTTGACTAAGAACACGGTTAACTAAGGCGATTCTTTGCTGAATAAAGATTTATTAATAGTTTTCAAGTTTGTTGATTAGTTTCCTGTTTCCAAATCTTTGACACAGATGTCATTTTCCTTTCTCAGGACATGTCTGCAATAAAAGCCTTCTTGTTGTCAGTGAATTTCTGCACTCAACATAATCAAGTCCAGTTGAATATTATGGTGTGATTAGTGTGATTAATAAGTGAAATGTGTGAAAAGTGAGAAGCTTTCACAATTCACAATTTCAGACAATCCGGATTGTAACATTTTTTTCTTTGTTCAACAAACACCGCCTCGTACACCGCCGCTGCATTGGAAATAAAATTAAATTTCCCGTTGATTAGGCCGAATTACAATCATCAGTATCAATAAATTAATCATCGATGAATAAAATCGAAGTAAATAATAAAACCGTGGTAAAACTTCAGCTCCTTTGAAAGCAACATACAATTTTTTTTTAACATTACTTAATCAGACAAATTGGAAGCTGTCTTGCTGCGTTCATTTTATATGACATGGTCCGGAATCGAACCTTTCGACAGAAGAAAGGAATAAGATCAGCATTAAGTAACCATTAATACACGTACCTGAACATAAAAGAAAAATAGGCAGTTGGCGGAATTAAGAGCAGTGTCGGTCTAGTATTACAAGTAGCTCCTAACGGATCTTAAACTTGGAGAGAAGATTCGTTTTCTGGAAAGCTGGCATTACCATAAAACGAGGATTCCGTTTCATTTGTGCTCTAAATGCAGGTTTTATGCAAATACGCTCATGGAAAGCACTCACTGCTAGAAAATTTCGTTTCAAACGACGAGAAAAATGTCAATATTCTGCTGTTCGTTTTAATCCTAACCGCATTATTGCCCTCCAGGCTTCACTGCATAATTTTCCTTTAACTTACGTTGCTCTGGGACCGAATTGAGTGAATAAATTCAATTCCCTTTGATAACTAACTTCGCATTTTTATTTTGGAGAAAGATCTGATGATTTCATAATTTAATCGAATTTTTTCAATTACTAATAAGAATTTGAAATTTTCCAGTTGCGGTTCATTAAAACTTACTTCCACCACCAGCTCTCTTTCGGGCTAGTTATCTCTTCGTCCACATCCACCAAGTGATCGATTGTTTATCATACAATCTCTTTAACATTTCAACATGAGTATAAAGAACTACCACCAGAAATTATAGTGAAGAATTAATTTAGAAAATTTAAAACCGCCAAAGCCTAGGAGGCCGTAAAAAAAGTTCTATGTACAGCTCTTGTAGCATGATAATACGCAAATTTTAAATATTGAGAATATTTATTCTGGCTGAGCGAGTAAACTGTTTTTCCAAGGAATGTTTATTTATCATTGATTTATTTGTTTGGATCTTCATGGCTCAAGAGCATTTGGGATATACTGCGCCAAATTTTACCATTGAACCCGTGTACCTTGATCCCGTTCTCTGTGTAGTAGTGTTGGAAATGTAACTAAACATACGTTCCTAATGGTAATGCTTTTATGAGCAAAGTTCCTGCAACGACTTTGTTTTAGTAATTTATATATTTTTATATATTTTTAATAATAAATATATAAAAATATATAAATATATTTTTATATGTGTATATATTTTTCATATATATATTTTTAATGAATATATAAAAATATATAAATATATTTTTATATGTGTATATATTTATATATTTTTTCTATAGCATTTATAGTGGAACTCAGATATAAATTATATAAATATAAATAAGATCAAGGCGTTTGTACAAAGGGTAATTTTTGCGTACATGCGTATTAGATGCAGTCACCTTATCTAGTTTCTATCATCCAAATTAAAAAATCAACACCTTGTTTCCTTTTCTTTCCCTTTTTTTACTTCATTATCTAAGGATAGTTGGCCGTTAATATGTAATGCGACGGATTGCTTAATATTAGCTTCAATCTGCTATATATTCAGACCTAACGAATTTGTCTCTATAGTTTAACGTTCAGGACATCGGGAAGGCAACCAGAACACCAGTGTGAATCAAGTTTGGGGTACGGTCATTTTCTTTAAGTTTTTCTTCTCCGATGAGTTGGAAAGGTCTGAGGCTGGACTAAAGACAGAGACAATATGCGAAATAAATCTCATAAAATTTGAAAAACCCGAAATAAGCTTAAGTGGTGAATGCAATGTTTAAGGTCCTGGATATTTCTTTTAACTCTACGGTAGTCACACACACATGAATACACTTGCAAATACAGTAAAACTCCGTTCACCCGAAATGAAGCTGTGTGGGTCCTATTCCGGAAAAGCGAAATTTTGGACAATCCAGGAATTCAATTTTCAATGTAAAAGTGCAAAGAAACTTCAAGATTAATATTAAGCAACAATGTTTATAAACGTGTTTTAGGCGTAGTAATATCAACGCCGATGTTATGGCACGGTTAGATTATGAAACATTCTCAAAGAAAAATGTTTTTCGCTTTCGTTGGGGCACAATCAAACGACCTTCCACAGTCAGACTTGTATAAAAAACATAAAAAAGTTTAATGATATATTACTAAACTACTATATATATATATATATATAGTGAAGAATGTTGCAAAAATTATATACGTGTGTTCATTAAGATATTAACTGTTTTGGACTTAGTCCGACATCTTTAAATACATCCAATATGCATATAAATATGTATTTGTTACCGAAAACGTTGAACAAGTGTCTTTTAAAAAAGTAATAAACTACATTAATTAAGCTAAACTTCTTAAAAGCTTAAACTTTTTAACATTTATGATTTATGGAGATTTCTGAATGTGTGTGTTTGTGTGTGTGTGTGTGCGTGCGTGAGAGAGTGAGCAGCAAGCAAACACTGCAATGGCGGAAAACATACGATAGATGAACCTCGTAAACGTAAATTATTTTTAACGCCAACTATTTCTCGAATCCCAGTCAAACTGCACAGAAATAACAATATCACCTTATCCGGAAAGGATAAGATGATATTGTTATTCTACGAACTACTTTTAATATAGATGAATAAATTTTTTGACACTGTCTGTGCTCACAATAATGTGGTTTGACTGTATTTGAGACATATTTCTTTTCTGTAAAGGAGGAATTATGCATTTGTTAAACGATAAATAAATAAAATTTTCTTGTGAATATTTTCTTTGCTCCTACTTAAATTTTAATTTTAAAATTACTGTTCCGGGATCCGGAAGATGCCAAACTCTGGTTAAGCAAACCTTCGTGCAATCCGGATTTTTGGAGTTCCGATGTACATGCATGCGCAGGCGCGCGCATACAAACAGAACTCATATGTGATCATATGTTGATACATATACGTTCACTTATATGCACGTACATGTATATATATGTATACGATAAATATGTGCACATACAAAGGAATGGGTGATTATTGCAAGATCCTTCCGATCAATGTGGAAATGGACGCTTCAACAACAATAATAATAATAATAATTATTATTATTATTATTAATAATTAATAAATTGAAAACTAGCAAAATCAAACACATCATAGACAAAGCAATACCCAACACAAACAATATACAGAGCACATACACTACACAAATGACTGAATACGAAGACTTAAAGCAGGAAACCAAAGACATGTGGTACATGGATAAGGTAAACGTTATCCCTCTTGTCTTATCAGCAACAGGTATAATACCAACCACACTCCAAAAGAACTTGGAGACACTTGAAATTGACCCCAACACATACATACAGATGCAAAAAGCAACGATACTAAACACCTGCCGAACAGTCAGAAAATTTTTAAACCTGGCACCAGAATGAAACATACAAAAATATTTTCACACTGAAGGTAGACTTGAGAACTTGGCACCACTCGTCTTAAGCTTAATCCGCCAAGTGCGAGAACACACACAAAAAAATAATAATAATATCAATAATTATAATAACCTATAGAAGGAAGTCTTGGGCACTTGTCTCTTCCCGTTTTAAGCCTCCACCAGGAGCGTATACGCATGGAAAATAATAATATTACAGTTAAATTTAGAAAGTTTCACATTAGTTATAAGAATCAGTATATTTAATTTTCAACTTTTTGGTAAAAGTGTTTTCACCATTCAAACTTACGAGGTGTCCAAAACGGCAGCGAACAAAATGTATTTTCTTTTGATACTCTGAGTTTATACTGTGGGAAGATGCAAAGCCTGAATAATAATAAAAAAAAAAACCACTACAAAATTTGTATACTGCATTTTGCTTGCTTGTTCATGGAGGTTTAATTGAAGTTTTGTTGTCAACGTGTATGTCATTTAAACTAGAGGATATTGTCAGAGTAAAGGCTTATTTATTACATAAATTAGCTTAAAATTTTTGGTATATGATGCTTACTTTAAACTTAGCCATTTGAAAGCTTAGTTAAAGTGCTGGATATTATATAATATTGGTAAATTTAAAGAATAAACTAGTATAGAAAGTGTAGTATCGAAGATTAAATATACGAGTACATGCACAGGGGCGGCATAAGGGCCGGGGGACTCGGGTGACCACTTTGGGGCCCCGTTTGGATGAGGGCGCCAAACTGAAGTCAAGTTAAAATTTTTTTAATTTACCCAACAGTAGAAAATCTCTCTACAAAGAGACAAGTTAAGAGAAATTTTTAGAGACATCTTTAGAGAAATTCTTTCAGAGACTTTTGGCCACTTTTATAGGGTATATGGCTCACTGTGCATCTGTGAAAATCTCCTGTTTTCGCCGGAGGGCGGGGAGGGGGGCTGAAAAGTAATCCGTGTCATGCCGCCCAGTTTCAAAGTCAACCGCTAGCCGCCCCTGTACATTTACATATTCTAGGTTCATATTAGACAAGAGGAAGTACAAGAGTACAGAGATTGAAGTGAGGTTATAGATTTTTAAGACTTTGGTATTTTAGAAAGGTAATTGACGAAATTGCGAAAACGCAAAAGAAAACAGGCGAATTTTTAGAAACAAAATCCCCGTTACAATGTATTCGCTATTGGTTTATTATAACGCCTTTGGATATAGTTTATACAAGCAGGTGTGAAGGTCGTTATCAAAATATTAAGTGGCAAACTTACGTCGCTATACTTACATTCAGCGACATTTTTTATTCAGGATTTCTGACAAGAAGGAAGGAATGAGCATTAAAAAATAATTTCAGTTTGTAGTCATGTTATGCTCCTATATTAATACCGGCATATTTGAAGAAATCCTCGTGAATGATTAGTTTTTGCTAAATTTAAAATAGAAAAGGCAGAAGCAATTGTTGAAATTTAGTAATTGTGTCGCATCTTTCCTTTTACGACATTTCTTCTGAGCTTTCTAAATAATTGCAATTGTTTATTAAAACCTTCATTTTCAACGTCTTTTTTTCAAAGAAAAAAAAATCGCAAAAACCTTTGCAGTGGCTAAAAATACTCAGGAGGGTGTTACTGGGGGTTGTAATCCCCATTGCGCTAAAATTTTGCATGTATACATATGAAAATATAGAGTTGTAGCTCTGTAGCCTCTCAGCATGTCCATTTTGCTTACGTTTATATTTGAAATGGACAAATGATTGTGATTAAGATTGAAATTCTGAGAATGGCTCATAGGATTCAATCAGTTTCCATATTCAAAATTTTGGGGATGAACTCGTGGTATGCAAATAGGTGAAAATTACCTTGAAATGGAAGCACAGCAGCTGCTTTTCGTTGCAACGTAATCAAAGTAGAAGGGCAGTCAAATTATACAAAAAAAATTCAAAATATATTATTATTATTATTATATCATTGTTTCTTCTATTATCCTTCAATAATGTTTAATTGCTAACACGTGGGGATTAAAACATTTGGTATTTTTAGTATACTTTTAGGAGATATGATTTTTCTGTATATAAATAGAAAGAGAAACAGATATGTGCCGTTAAGGGTGAATTTTACAAACAGTGTCTTAGCAAATTGGAACGCCCATATGGGGAAGAGGCTGGCCGTTTCAAAATACGATTTGCCCGAACCCCCTATGCATTTACTTTCAAAAGTTTTACAGTCACATTTTAAAATAAGGTACTTTTTAGCTCATTACTAATTGTCAAGCAGTATCAATTATTTTTGTAGCGTTTTGGTATCTTGTACATTCACTAAAATTCTCGACAGCTTTGAGAAGAAAGTAATAATTTTTCTCAGTCTGCTCTAGAAGTACTCAAATTTTTTCAGCCCCCCCCCCACTTAGAAGTACTCGTATGGGCTCACATGGCTCAAGGAAACCTAAGCTCCCATTGGATAACAAAATACATTGTTTCCCTTAACGACGAATCATTTTTCTAAAACTGATTAGGCCCCCATAATTTTTGAATGGCTACGTCCCTGTTTACAGACAATTCGAAATAATTAATTGGGGTCATTTAAAGCGCAGTTATTAAGGATCATAAGGTCAGTTTTGTTACGCAATTATTTTAAATTATCTGGCCATTTTGAATAATGCTACGAAATTTTCATTAATCACAATTTGTAATTAAAATTAAACGACCACACTAACGACCCAGAGTGTGCGCCTTAATTATAATTGAAGTGACCACATTTATAATGAATTGTCAGTAATTACATATTAATTTTCATATCACGATTAATAATATTCATATGTTTATATCGTGCTTTGTTTATTATTATATGAAAAAAATTAAATTTTGACCTTAGAGTTGGTACGTATGTACGGGGCCGAAGCTTGCCGCTTGTTACAGGAGGGGCTCTGAAAGTTACAGGGGGGCTTAGAATTTGCAAACGTTTTGATGTATTTTATTAATATATTTAATAACACTAAATATATAAGTAGACTAATATATTTAAAATTAATGAATAAATTTCTTAAAATAAATTTTGCATTAAAAACTTATAAATTTTAGTATACCTCTCTATAATTTCTCTTATCCTTGTTAGAAAATATATAAAGACTCAAACTTCTATAAAAAATATTACGTTCACATAATCTAACATAGCAAGTATATTTTGAATACATTTTTGTCAAAAAACAATTTCCATTGTCATTGTACAATTTCATACGAAACAAAACGTTTAAAGTTCTACAATATTTTATTTTGAGAAAAAATATTTTCGTGGGGGGGGGGCGACGATATTTCCAGGAGTTCCATCCCCCTCTACCCCCAGCCTGGCTACGACTCTGCGTATGCATTAAAATAAACCAGAAACGGAAGAAATTTGGAACTTCCAATCGTTTACATTCTTTTATCGGATCTAGAAGAGAGAAGATGGATTCAAGCCCATTGGTTGTAAAAAATTTAACCTGTAAAAACATTCAATGTATGGATAATATTCATCCTTCCGTCGAGAATAGGATAAAAAATTAATGGGGCTTCGCGAAATGTTATTACTATTTTAATTGATAAAAGTAAGCCTTATATTTTAAGATGAGCTCTCGACCAAGTTTAATTCTTTTCAGAAAACTAAAAAACTTAGCGGAGGTTCGAATATTCCGAAACCGCGATTATGAAAGACAATGAATTGCGTTTTATCGCCCTAAAACAGCTATACCAGAAACAGAAATTTCGAATGGAATATTTTGCTGGTGAATACTCCAACGGATCTTTTGGTGCTCGTTGGAGCGCGTCGCTTTAATAGGATTGGGTATGAGCATAAAAAAACTATGCTTTAAGAACTGCGGACATTTTTAAGTCCTTTCTTCTTACGAAATTATCTACAACGACCAACTGCTTTTAAAACTTCTTATCGCTTTTACGTGGGATACATTCGGAGGAAATGACTACTCCTTAAAAGAAGAGTAAAGAAATTGGCGGAGGAAATGATTACTCCTTAAACGAAGAGTAACGAAACTGACGTGAAATTTGACAATGGAATTGAACAGTGTTTTGATTGTGCGATCTTTAAATTCAGGATTGAAGCTGGCGGGCTTTGGAGTCGATTAGAGAGGAAGTTATGATTTCCTTTCTAAACGTTACGTATTTAATAAAAGAAGGCCCCACATATAAATATACATAAGTTCAATATAAAAATAATATATTTGCTCTTTGTGTTTCTCCCTAATGGATGGCCACAAAAATTTTAGTTTAATTTCAAGCCTTTAGCAATTTATGATACATTTAAAATATTTAATTCTACAATACAGTAGCTCGCTAAACTAGATTCAGAGATTTTGGTTGTCTGTATCTACGGCAAAATAATCTTTAATTTGGAGTTATAAAACAATTATTCCTGCCGCCCCTTCCATAATTAGGGCCCGAATTATTCGTTACATCTTTATACGACCGAGTTTGATCAAGAGCTTCGAACAGACTATGCTGTGGGAATAGTACTGTCAACATTTTTATTTGAATTAAATTTCACTTAGATTTTGTAAAATGAACTATTAGTTTTAGTTTATACTTCTTTCTTTTAGTTCTTCCTTCTTTTGTTTTAATTCTTTAGTTCAAGCTTTGGTAAATATTAGAACACGGTACCACCGCCAATAAATTAATTTGGCGAGTTTTTGTCGTTTTGGAAAACTCTCGTTAATAACTGACAGGGTTGCCATTTGCAGTCTTTTTACTTTGTACAGACAAGTTTCTTTATTTCATAATACACGCAAGATCCATTAGAATCAAGTAAGCTTTTTCCTAAAATTCAAAAATTATGCAAAACAACTCCGGGCTAATTCATCATAACATCACAGAACGGAAGTCGTTGGTGAGAAACCAGTAGCGTTTTCTAAAATTTAACCCAAGTTTTTAGTTACCATTAGTTTTAGGTAGCGTGTCGTTGAAATTGAAGATAAAAAAAGCAATATTTGTTTATTTTTCCATACAAGCAAAAATGGATTTTTTCTTTCCACATTCTGTTTCGTGCCTTGTTTCAGAATATTACACAGAATTGTACGTGCTTATGTCCACAAACGCAGAAAAAATGAACAATATTTACAATGAGAACATTAAGGACATAAACTCCGAATTTTTTTAGACAGAACAGACTTTTTTTTACCTGATAAGCATTGGGCTTTGACGTCGTTACTTTAACGATCTTGAATGTGGGGAGTATTTTTCGGAGACTGAAAAGACTTAGAAATAACGAATGGTGTTCTATTTCGCTGGGAAAAGTTTCAATAGCTGCCACAAAGATCGAACGATTTACCTGTAGACTTGTCACAACGGCATCTTTCGCACGATAAGGTGGAGAGGGTAAGATTGGGGGAACTGTGCTCTAAGTTGCTTTATACCAACTCCGTTTGGCGAGGAGAATTTTTATACGGAGCTTACGATGAACAGAGATAAAAGTTTCTAAGAAGTGTTTCGGTGGGTTTAGGCTATGTTTGTGAAGCCTCAGGGATCCCCCTGTCACAATGTTTTGTTACGTGTTAGAAAACCAATTATTCTGGTAATACGTAAAATAATCAACAATGTTGAAAGCTATGGGCATTTGGCATGTAGGATAGGCTGCAAGTAATGTAGTGGCGTTGGCTGCGTACGAAGCGCCAGTGTGAACGTATAAACGTTAAGTCAGAACACAGCATCAAGTCCACATAAATGAGAATGTTCAATTATCCTTTTCTCAAAATACGATGACAATTATCGGTTATTAGGCGTGTTCATTTATTATCCCTTAATGTCTCGACTCCAAAGCTAGTAATGGACGATGTTGTACTTACCATGCGTGAAACACTAAGTTCCACCAAAAACATAAACTACTATCGTAGCTTTCCGAAATAATATGATGCATAGCTTTAGAATGCTATGGAAGTCTTTACGTTAAGTTGATGTATACCATTCAACTAAAATAATGAAGTAAAGATAAAAGGCCAAACTTAAGACTTTGTAATCAGAAAATAAACTTTTAATTTAAACTCAAAGCTAAACACATTTTTAAAGAAAGCTATTTGCAACATATAACAAATGCAAAATCAAATACGCTAGAAGCTAAGAACGAAATAAAGATACGAACGCTTCGGCGTTCTCATTCTAAGTGACTATTTTCACCAGCCGATTTCCAAAGTAGAAAAGTCTGCGTGCGCATCCCATTAGACATGCAGCGAGAATTACAACTTCACTGACAAGGGAATGTCGGTGGACGACGCGGATTTTAATGGTATTAGGCTCATTTGAAAGCTCTCAAAAAATTATTAGACACGTATTCGGGCATTTTTCAGAATGGCCATAAATATAGGTGTTATGGGGCCGGAGAGAGCAAAAATTGGACTATTTTCAGAGATTTTATAATATCATATTTTCAAAAGTATTGAATGTTCTTTTTTCTTTTTGCTTCATTACGTACCTTGCAGAAATCCATCGGATACGCGTTTCACGGTTTTTGGAGACGTAACTTATTAATAATGTTTTTAAAGGGTTATAAAATGCACGCGGAAACGAGTAGCCCAGCGCAAAAATTCGCCAACTTGTTGGCTGCTTGGCACATTTGCTGGTGTAGTATAATCAGTTATTTTCAAAGGTAGTATTAGAAAGTGACACATTCGGGAGTGTTGCATGACAGTTCATTTAAACTGTTCTTATATATCGTACGCATAATAAATTGTTAGTTTCGTATTTAAAAAAATTTGACTTCGCATTCAACATATATTTTTATACTTGTTTAAAATTTATTAGTTTATAATTTAAATCTTTGTGATATATCTTGTTCTTTTAATATTAAGCTAAAGTTTAGCTTCTGCAGAAAACCACAGAAAATTGAATTTTTGGCAAATTAACTTTTTTTTTCCTGTTTACTGATTTTCGCTTTATACATTAAAATGGATTTATTGCTCATAAATGCAATTAATGTTACTCATCATTTGTAAAAACTATATCTGAAGCAACGTATTCAAATTTCTTGAACATGTCCAGTGATATCACCGATTGTGAAAAAGCTATAGCTGTGGAACTTTTTAGTGTGTTGGAAAATTATTTAACAAAATCGCAGTTTGAAGATGGTAAAGTTATCGAGATTTCCGAAAAAGATCCAGAACATTATTCTATACATGATGATAATGGGGTATAAATAAAATGTGATCCTGGTTATATAAGTATAGACGAAAAGGAGCGTATGGTCGCTATTAAAGAAACTCATCCAACCTGGAAATGGGACACTTTAATCAAAAAGGGCTGTAAAAAAATGCCTAATCAGAAAACATATCTGCGTTTTAAAAAGGATAAAGTAGACAGAGGGTCACTAATCGATATGTATAAAGCAATCGAAATGGAAGTTTGGTGAAATTTATGGAAATTATGGGCAAAAAACTACGAGTTATACATGGTTTCGATATTCGGAAATGGGCAATTGAAACTTCTTTACGTTTCCCTAAATTAAAGTTTCTTGCCTCAAGCACATGGGTAAAGGACTTTTGTAAACGTCATGGCATAACGTCTAGGAAGGTGACAAAACTTGTAACGAAAAAACTAGTGACTTCTCCGGAAATGATCCGAAACGCTGCAACAAAATTTTAAACAGAAGTGATAAAACTATTTAAAACATATCCTCCCCGTTGTATATTTAATACCGATCAATGCGGATTCAATGACGAATTAACAGATAGTCGAACGCTTTGTTTCCGAGGGGAAAAAATAACATTGGGTTGTGCATCATCTCCAACTAATCAGTGTACTCACTCGTACACCGTTCAATATTTAATAAATGCCGATGGCAAAGTTGTTGGTGATGCGTTTTTATGTTTACACGAAAGCACAAGCCAATTTGGAAAAAGAGTCCAATCTTCTCTGTTTAAAGCGACAAATGTAACTATGACTTGCAGTTCATTAGGAAAATTAACGACAAACCTATTCCAGCAAATTTCGGACGAGCATTTTTTCAGAAATATGACTGAAAATTGTGTCCTTTTGTGTGATTCTTGTAGTGTTCATAAAAATCTGTAGATTTTTGAAAAGAGGTGTAGCATTGGGGGAAGCCAGATGGGGTAGTTAAAATTATTTCTGAACAGACAATTCCCATTTGCCAACTTTTAGATCGCTTTTTTTTAGAGAAATAAAGTACATAGCGCGAGAAATATGTCGATACTTTAAAATATCTGCTCATGGTTCTGAATTAAAAATTCGAAATAATATTATCCAATTACAGTCCTTGATACACTTCCAAATGTGTTCTGATATTTTTCAACCCATGATCAATAGCATGGATTACATCTGGGTTATCAGAAGACGAAAATCCTGATTTTTTAAATGTCCGCTAAATGTGTTTCACATTCACAGGAAATGTTTGTGATAAAATACCTAATTGTAAAAATTCTCCTTTTATTCGATGCAGCCAGCCACTGCAGGAAAAATTCATATTTTTCATGATTTGGGATTTTCATACAATTGATTGCTAAAAATCGTAATATTCGATAAAAATTGTAATAAATAGATTTCTCCTTTCTTAAATAAAAATGCAGAAAGTTCAATTTCATTTATGTTCCTTCCTTCTAATGATATAAATCTCGATTTTCCTTTATTACTTTAACTCCTTCAACCATCACAATTTTTGTTATTTTTATGTCATTATCATACCATAAGTATACAGGAAAAAGAAATGCAACATATTATATTCGCCAAGCAGCCAACAAGTTGGCGAATTCTTGCGCTGTACTACTCGTTTCCGCGTGCGTTTTATGACCTTTAAAAAAACATTATTAATACGTTACTTCTCCAAAAACCGTGAAACACGTTTCCGATTGATTTCTGCAAGGAACATAATGAAGCAAAAAAAAAAATAAATATTCAATACTTTTGAAAATATGATATAAAATCTCTGAAAATAGTCCTATTTTTGCTCCCTCCGGCCCTATAACACCTATATTTATGGCCATTCTGAAAAATGACCGAATACGTGTCTAATAATTTTTGAGAGCTTTCAAATGAGCCTAATGTCATTACAATCCTCGTCGTTCACCCTCCTTACCTTCCACTGTATGTGTGAGAGAGAGATAGAGAGAGAGTGCGCGAGAAAACAAATTCACAGAATGACGTAACGCTACAGTTTAACATCACTGTGGTTTTCTAAGATCCAGATTGTCGGTGGATCATTAGATCCAGAATTTAGTGATAAAATAATTAATTATACAATAATTTTTGCCACCCACGTATATTTAGCTCAAACTAGAGCTTTTTTTATATTTGGAGAAAAAGAGGCGCCGTCCTCATCCTGGATTCGAACCAGGGTCCCTCCGTTGAGCCCGCGGTGTCTTGACCTACTAGACGAATGAGGACAAGAACAAACGCATTTTTCTCCGTATGTAAAGGTGTAAGATATTATTACCCTTCACAGGGATAACACAATTGCCAAATAATGGTCAACACAGAAAAGCCTCCGGGGCGAGATTTTTTGTGAGTTTTTATTCATAATTAATATTTTTGGATGGAGGTCGAATTGGAGTATAGCGCATATGTAAAAGGAATGGAGAAATTATAAATTTTTGTAGTCATCTGTTGAATGTAAAATATTTGCTAATTTGCTTCAGGTGGATTTCAGAAAATTTGTTAATAGACACATTTCAGAGCTTTTTAATTTAGTGTTCAACTACTTTTTTATGCAAAGTTCAAAATGGAAGTAAAACGACTCACTGTGCTGAATATATCACAATCGTAAAATAACACAATGGGCACAGTTTTTGAACTATATGCTTTAATATAGCTTTAAAACGTTTTTTCGAAGGCTTTTAGCCCTCTTCGAAGTTTACACAATGAATGAATGAATGAAGCTTACACATTGTGTAAGCTTCTTTAAAGAGGGCTAAAAGCCTTCGAGAAAACGTTTCAAAGCTATATTAAAGCATATATTTCAAAAACTGGTTCCATTGTATTATTTTACGATTGTGATAAAGTTCAAAATATTAATGTTATCACATTTAAATGGCTTATTACCAGTGACGGCTCGTGAATTCAAGAACGGGTGAGGCGGCGAGCCCCACCTCCATCTTTCAAAGAAACAGGAAAAGTGGCCAATAAATTTCCGTTTTCTAGCAAAATAATTGTATTTATTATGATATATGTATATATGTATATATAATTATGTCTAAAAAGAAAGGTCTTCAACCAGTGTGTATTGCCAGTCCTCTCTTATGGATCAGAGACATGGAGTCTAACAGTTGGAGCAATACGAAAGTTACAGACAACGCAAAGGAGCATGGAGAGGTGCATGCTTGGAATAACTAGGAGAGATCGAAAAAGAAACACTTGGGTGAGAGAGCAAACTAGAGTAGAGGACATCATTGTTAAAGTAAAAGGGCTGAAATGGCGATGGGCTGGGCATATTGCAAGAAGAACTGATCAACGATGGACAACAGAAATTCTGAACTGGATTCCAAGAGACCACCGAAGACCTAGAAAACGTCCTCAAACTAGATGGGTGGATGAAATAAGAAAACAGGTTGGGGTGACGTGGAAGCGAATTGCTCAGGATAGACTTGTGTGGAAAGCATTTGGAGAGACCTTCATCCAGCAGTGGATAGATAATGGTTGAATATGATGATGATGATATATATAATTAAAAAAAAATGATGTATTTACATAATTTATGTGCATCTTCATCACAATGCATTTTTTTACTACCAAGGCTTCGATACCTTGACCCACCGGTATAGTAGCGCCTCAAAAAACAAGGCAATTATGCGGAAAAATAAGGTAAATATACACCTTCATAAATGTTAAACTTTCTTTATCGTGTATTTAAAATTCTTCAAAATAAAAAATTGAGAACTTTACCTTTTGATACACATACTTAAAAAAACGATAAAATGAAAAGAGAATAAATAAAAAGAGAAACTTCTGGGGGGCTGAATATTTCCATTCTAAAATATTAAAAGGAGAATGTGTGGAGAAAGAGACCAATTATAATATGCAAAAAAGTTTAAAATATTATTGTCCGGAACAGTAGAACGACACACAAAGCTGATAAAAAATAAAATTAATGCAAAGCGACCTGTTTGTTAAGTTCACAAGAAGAGGAGGAAAAAATAAAAAATATTATCATATGCAAATCAAACGCAGTTGGTTTCCTCACATTAATGATTACTGATACGTTTATCTCCGATATTTTGTTTACTGACGATACATAAATCGACATTTTCGATAGCTACCGGAGAGTAAAAACACCAGAATTTTAAGTTTTCCTGCCAAAATCTACAAGTTTGAGATGTTTTCGGCTACAGCTTTTATTCTACCATCCATCATTCTATTTTAAAATGACAAGTTTTGAGCGAAGAACAGTAACAGCGAAATCTTAAATCAATATTTCATGCCGTGAGTGGCTAACCAAATTTAAAAATTTTTTATTCTGATGTACAAATAATAAATATAATCTGGCTGTGATTGATTTTTGATTCTTCCTACGCATCTGATATCTTAGCGATAAGATTTTATTTAAAAACCCCGAAGGTTACTGATTTTAAAATTTTTTATTGAGCGTTTTAAAGTAAATTTGAATGTCTTAAGGATTCATAAATTGAGTTCAAAAATGTGGTTCAAATTTTAAAGAATACCATATACAGCCGAATCCGCTCAGGGGAAAGTGGCGCAAGTTGACGACCGATTGAAAAAGATGCAAATGTAAAGAACAGTTTTTGCTTTGGAAACATATTTTTATGATATACTTGGGTTTGTGAACATCTGAGGGACAACTTACATTAAAATAAGGAAACTGCAACTACATAATATAAAAACACAAAAACAAAAACATAATTCGTTGTCTCGCTCCATACAAGGGGCATGATGACAAACCATATTTGGCAAGTTGGCGAACATAATTCGTAACCCATATTCCCCTAAAGCGCAGTGATCGCAAATGTAATCGCCCAACTTCTCGTATTTTGTGCAGAGTTCATGCCACCATTTTTGGCACAGTTTACACTGGAATTCAATCTTCCTGCGGAGGATCAGTGTAGCTCTCATTCTATCCAGAACGGTTAAATGAATTTGCAGCAGATGAGCTTTTGTGCATAGTTTTTACAGTTTTCCTTTTAACAGTTTTACGAAATTTAACTTTCTCTTTGTAAAAGTTATTCTCTTATTGGCAGTTAGCTGTTTGGACTTTTTTAACAGTAAAATCTCATTCTGAGGAGTTGCTTTTAACATTGTCGTCGATTTTGCTGTGCGTTTTAGTTTCGGGTTTGCTCGATGGGCAATCGGGGGGAAGAGTCGCACTGCCCAGGGAAGTGCCACAGGTTGTTGAACAATTGTACCAGAGGCATTTTCTAGTAATCTTTCTTCGTCCGTATCAACCCGCTCTCAGATTGGATCCCACAGTTTTCGAAAGCATTCTTCCTCGTGTTCTTTCCCCGGCGGCCACCCTTCCCAATGAAACCCTTGCACAATCCTCCTCCTCGTGTTCTTTGGTCCTTACCGTAGTAATTGCCGCTGAAAATCAGCATCACTGAAAATGTGTCTATTGAATGGTGTAATTCATATCCATTTGTTGCTATTCCCACTGATGCTGCCTTAGAATAGGCTAACATGAAATAATGTAATAAGGAAAATAAGAATATAAATTAATATAATAATAAATATAATTACACATCAATTAAAAACGTAATAATAATTTACCTCAAGTATTGAAAACTTGGACAAGGTCCCAATATTCATATCATGGGACAAGATGACGAATTCGCCAAGTTACTCCTAACTGTGCCTCTTAGTATTTCACATTAGTAACTTTTTCTTATTGACCAAAATGATAAAAAATGTGCAAGTTTCAATACTACTCAGCTAATATTACACTTAAAATCATTTTACAATTATCGCATAAATCTATAGCTTATCTTCAACTTTCCAGAAGGTTAACAGAAAACTTTGAAGCATGTAAAAACTATAATCTTCACTCACATCAAAACGACGAGTGGTAAGAAGGTTGCCATTTCTCAGGACATAAAGAAGTTTTTCCTTTTCGACTATGCGGTACCAGGGCTGCCATATAGTGATAAGTATTTAAAATAAATGCAATTCGTCACCTTTCCCAGTTCGTAAAGTTGCCCCATTTTCTCCTATAAGAAGTATGAAGGAATAGGCACGTTTGCTCGTTATATCAGGGTTCACATTTAAACCAGCTAAAAAAAAGGAAAACCCGATAGAAAAATAATAACGTGCAAAGCGACAGTAGGAACTTTTTCTTATTTCTTTATTTAGATATTATATAGCCTATTAACAGCAATCACTACGCGAGTACCATAGTTTACCCATATTACAACTGGTGATAAGTTCACGTAAACTCTATGCGTGGTTTTCATAAAAGTTAAAAAAAGCCGATTTGTTCGCGTTTAAAGAAAACTTCTGTATTATACAAAATATTCCGTTTAAGCTGTATTTCGAAATAAAAAAGAAATCGCTACAAATACTGTAATATGCACTTTCGGCATATGCTTAAAAACATTATTCCTCCCAAAACTTGATGGTATTAACATTTTACTCGTGCCTAGCTCTCGGTAGACTTTTCTCGGCTAAACAAGCAATTTGCTTGCTGGTCTGTGTCTTACACAGTCAACCATATGCAAATGAAGGCTAGTATAAAATCTGGAGCGGTCATTATTTTTTAAACCTCGAAAAACTGGCAGAACAGAGGTTGGGATAGCAGGTACGCGAAAATATCTTACAGAACTGACAAGAGGGATCAGATATGAAGCAGATGGCTCAAGAATCGCGTTTGAATGAGTTCACTGTTAGAACATATCCCAGATTATCAACGTAAAGTATGCAAAGTTATGGGGTTAAATTCCACTATTGCATAAAACTCTACGTTAGTGGTTCGCAAATTTTTTAAACCGCGACCCACTTTTATAGTAGCCAAGTAATCTGCGACCCCCTTTTTATAGTAACCAAATGGTTTGCGACCCCTTTTTCTTCATCGCCGCACCATTTGAATATTAATAAAAGCATTTTTTACAGAATAAAGAAAACACATGAAATATAAAATTATATTATATTACATATCACACACTTGCAACGAAAGTGTTACAACTCAAAATTCGGTGGAAATTACTTAATGTTACAAACAGCGCTGCATCCTCCCGTGAAAACCGTTAAGCCATAAGTTATTCGGATTTCCACAAGTTGGCACATGTCATTAGATGAACGCAACATCCCTCAATTTAGCCAGAAACAGTTTCTTTGCGTTTTCAGAAGATTTTGATTTTTTTTTTAGTTGTATCACTTTTGTCGCCAAACTTTTTTCAAATTGCCCCCTGTAGGGCGTGGACCCCAAGTTGGGAATCACTGCTCTTCGCCTACTGTGCGTTTGCGCTGTTGGCGCGTGATACTGTTAGTAGATGGGTAAGCCCATTGCAGTTTAGGGAAGGCCGTCTTGGAGGAACTGGTTTTTCCCGCATGAAAAACCAGTTTCGGCAAGACGCCCTTCCCTAAACTGCAATGGACTAACCCGTCTGCTAACGGTATCAGGCGTCAGGTCTGCGCGAACGCACAATATGTCCCGGACACACACAGTACAGTCACTGTAGATGGCCAGCAACTACCGCCAGCAAAGATCGAATTTAGCACCTCTTTGTCGTTTAGTACAGACCTGGTACGTTCATGGAGGTTGAAAACAATGAAGAGAATTCGTGTACTTCAAGAAACTACTAGCAGTGCCGGATTTATAAATGGGCACGTTGGGCACTTGCCCAGGGCGCCAATTTTTTTTTGGGCACAAAAGGCGGCAGTTTTTTTTAAAATTATAATTTATTTACCGTAGAATTCTGTCGATCAGCTTTCCCCGAGAAGGCGCCCTCTACCTTTTTTTCTAAATCTGAAATTCTGAAAAATTTCTTTAAATAACCCCAAGGGCGGATCCAGGAAGGGTGAATGCGCCCTCTGAGAATAATAAATTTACATTAAAAATTATTATTTTCAAGTAAAAAATAAAACTAAACTTACAAGTGAATTTTCAAGCTTTGCGCCCTCACTGAAATTTTGTTCTGCATCCTGTCTTTTCCCCCCTTTCCCCAATATCCAAAAAAATCCCAACAATCGTCGTCAAATAAAATTAATTTATTCATAGAAAAATACCAAATGTATGGGGCGCCAAATTTTTAGGGACGCAAAAAGCGGCGAACTTCGCCATTCTTTTAATTACAATCCATCTACAGTAAAATTGCGTCAATCTGAACTTCCCGTGAAAGTGCCCCTTCACATCTTTTGTCTTCATTTGAAATTCTGAAAAAAAGTCAATCTAACCGCTTCCCCACGCCCTTAAGCATCGAAAAAAAAATTCTTCGTCAAATAAACTAAATTTATTTATAAAAATATCATTATTATATCTTATAATAATGCACATATGGTAATCATAAATGTCGTCTCTTCCCTATCCTACGCGATTTCCGTCGCGTGTGAGGGGGCGGAATGACAAAATTTTATTTGTTTTTTCTGGTACGGCGGGAGAGGATTAATGGGCGAAACTATCTTCGAAGTCTAAGGGAGCTACTTTTTTTTGTAGGGGAACTAACTAATTTTCTAGGGGGCTAAACATTATACCTAAATGCTTAGCAGAAATTTTCTATGGGGTTAGTTTCCCCTAGTTACGCCAATGGAGGGGGGCGCCAAAAATCGTTGTGCCCAGGGCGCTTCGTACCTAAATCCCGCCCTAACTGCTAGTAACAGTGCTGGTAACAGCATACATAAGTTTACGGCAAGCCCATATTGACACCAATTTAGCGAAAGATGCGGTTTGCATGGGACAGGAGCTATCTGTCCATAACCGAGACTTTGTGCGGAAGATATTTAGTCTGATGAGTTGCCTTTCTCCATCTTATGCGGAAATTTTGAACGGAGAGTCTTCCGGCGGCTGAATGAAGGACTCACCTAAAGCTAGGTGAAGCAACAACTTTTCAGACATGTTACAAACGTGGCGATGTTTCGGGTATTCTAGTGTTGTTGATTTTGTTCTGTATGACATAAAGTTTCCAGTGTACAAAGCTACTGGGAAATTTGGAAATAGCACTTACTGCCTTTTGTGGTAAGCTTCCGTCCCGGGGGAATATAATCTTTTAGTCAGGTCCCACCAAGCCCCATTTTTCACGCTCTATCAGACCTTTGTCAAATCGGGTCCAAGTCCTGGACTGGGTCTCGAATTTACCCGATTAGAGTCCAATTGAGGATTTTATGGCGATTCTTCAAGAAAGAGGTTCAAAACGCAAGCTTCAAGCAAAGGGTTTAGCTGAAGACTGCTTTTTAAAAGGTGTGCTGCGTTAAAACTCAACAAAACCATCGTTGCAGCTAAGCCAAATTGATGCCCAGGCAAGCCGGCGTACGCCGCGAAAATGGAATCTACGAATTACTGATTTCATGCGAAAGTTAGGTGCTTGTAAATTTATTGGGTTTGGGTTTTGGGAGGAGAAATATTTCTGGGTGCATAACGAGACGCCTATTGCAGTAGTACTTTTGTTGATTTGTTGGACAAATCATAGATTAAACAGGTTTCTTTACGAAGGCGAACAAATCAACCTTTTTTTCCGTTTATAACAAACAAACATAGACTATTCATAAACTTACTACTACAGGTAAGGTATATAATATATGTATAACTATACTTTTAAGAGCATTATGTATTTTCAACAAATACTAATGTCATTATGCAAGTTAGTAGCGGCTTGTGATGGTTCTCATTGCTATCATTGTCCAATTTAGAATTGTTTGTTACTTGTATTTGAGTAATAACATCGTCAGGAGTAGGAATATCGGATGCCATAACTTCATAAAAAATAATATGTTTGGTAAAAAGCAGAAAATCTATTCTTAGACTCAAATGAGGCAAATGGGGGGGCATTTACTAGATTGTTGCTTACTGTAACAGTTTTTCTCTCGAAATAAAACGGTTTCGTCCTGAACATTTTGAATGTAAACAAGCATTTTATTTATTTTCATTAAAACCGAGCTTACTCTAACCGGGTGTGATCAGGGGCGCCGATAGCCAACGAGGGCCTCAGGCTCACTTCGACGGGGCCCTCCGATAATTTTCCCGGGGGTGCAGTAGCATAGATGTTTTTTATTTTTTGGGGTGGGGGTTGAGCCCCTAAATGAAAAAAAGGACGAAATAAGAACGCATTTTTTTTGGTACTTACTTATTACATAATTATTTTACAAGATCACTGCTGAAAAAAGAAACTAACGTAAGCTACTGGTTGTTATTATTATTTTTTTAATAATCGAGTCAGGATAATGAAGAATAATTAAAAAACTGTACATTAAAAATGTACAAAATCTTATTAATCTGGATTTAGAGAACAATTTTTCTGGCCTTCTAACAAACAGGCGGGGCGGAGCCCCCAAAATCATAGGTTCTTGCCAGCGCGCGCTCCTAAACTTCATTCGGATCTCCGGGATGCAACCCCTGTTGCCGCCCTCTCGTCAGCCCGGGGTGCAACTGTACAATAAATAAACTTTAGACAACGTTGCATATTAAAAATTTATTTCAAAATTTATAATATACTCTATCCTGACGCCACAGAAAAATATTCGAATATAAGAACAAATGGAAACAGCATGACATACTATGTGAGATGTGTTAATTATATAGGCTTATTCTTAGCAGCAATAGTTGCAGCAACCCTTCTTAGTGTACGTTCAGCAATTTGAAAGTGCAGGGGTTCCCAACCTGGCAATCGCTGCGACTATTTTTAGTTGCAATTATTTTTATAAAGAATTTCATACCAAATGTTTCCAATGCTTTTATATTTCAACATGGCTACACACATTGCATTATTCTACTAATGGTTGTTAACATTATATCTACAATATATACAATTAATGTAATGTAATATATATGTAATTAATATAATATATATATAATTAGTATAATATAATATATATATGAATAGTGTAATATAATATATATACTAATATAATATATATATATATATATAATAATATAATATATATATATATATACTAATATAATATATATATATATATAATAATATAATATATATATATATAATAATATAATATATATATAATTAATGTAAATATATATATATGTAATATAATATATATATATTAATGTAATAGATACTGTAGAACCTTCATATAACGAAATGAATGGTTCTTTGAAAAAAATGGTTATATAGAAAATTTGCTATGCGGAAACGATGTATTCATGAACCAGGGTATTACAATATCATACCACAATTAAAATCCCATTTTTCAGTAAACGACTGTTGTTTCCCATAAATAACATCCAGCCATTTAAAAATAGATGTTTTTAAGTTGTATTCCAACGGTATTAGGGAACCCAAGGTAGCTGACGTGACCACTTAATTTTCTGTTTTGGTCGTTAAAAATTTTATTATATAAAAATTTATTTCGTTATATAGAAACACTTTCATATGTAATGACTATGTGGATTTGCCAAAACTTCACTATATGGAGAATTTCGCTATACGGAAGTACGTTATATGGAGGTTCTACTACATATAGTTAATATAATATAATTTTGTATTCAATGTATTTTCTTTACTCTGTAAATAATGCGCTTATTATGGAAATGTGGTGGCAGCTGAGAGTGGGGGATCGCAGATCTTTTGGTTACTATAAAAAGGGGTCGCGGATTACTTGACTACTATAAAAATGGGTCGCGGCTTGAAAAAGTTTGAGAACCACTATGCTAGTGGAGATGTAAAGCTATCCTTTGGTCCCAAATTTGGGAGCATTAGTTAGATTTGCTATGATGGAATATTTTTGACATAGATCTGATGAGAAGCCTTAATTCATTTCACGGAATTCTATATCTGTCCTACTCTAAAAAATTATCAAATTTTCAATATTTTAGAAATGAATATCCACATTACAAATATTACCGTGAGTTCAAGAATGTTATTATTGGGGTACCAATGATATCGACAGCAAAATGGTAAGGAAATATCTGTCGATAAAATATGTCATGAGATGGGAAAATTCAATTGAAAATGACTTAAAAGCTTGAGACGAAAGATTTCCTTCACGAAACGAGATTTTCGAAAATAGAAGAAGAAGCAAGTAAAGATCGAGTTTCCAGAGGAAATTGTAGAATTTATTTCTCAAAATAGAAAGAGACGACTTTCGAAATCTTTTGGCATTTTTAAAAATTTAACTTTAACGTGGGTTGGTTGAAATTTAAACAGTTTGAAAAATATTACTTCGTCATTCCAACTCAAAAATCCTAAATCGTAAACGGGTTTCTAATGGCCGTAAATGCGATTTTCGTGTAATTTTAAAAATATTTTAATGCAATTTGGGCAAACCTTCAACTATGTGCTTAAGATATTTGAAGTGAAAAGTTTGGGTACCGCTATTTGAGGAATATTTCTTTATAGCATTAAAAAATTAGATACCGTTGCAAAAATATTAAATTTTAAGAAATACACAAAAATACGAAAAGAAATATTTGAGTAAAGAAGTACAAAATTACATGAAATCGGTGTTTCGTATTTTATTTCGATTGATTCGTGTAACGAAATTGGCGTTAGGAATTGCGGTATCTTTATAGTCATGATAATTTAGTGATTTTGAAGTAATTTGTTGTGTCAATTTAAATATTTTTAATAACATACAGCTGTAAAAGAAAAATAACGCGAAATTGCCCTTCGTAATCTTGGTAGCAAAAAATAGAAGAGGGATGGTAATGGTAGTGATTCAGGGCTGAACAAGCCCCGCACTGAATGACAAAACATTGTCTTTTCAACGGCAGATCACTTTATATGTTTTTAAACTGTTTGAGCCTCCCCACAATTTTTGAATCGATACGCCCCTGCATGGAAGTTTTATGCATTGAAATCATTGGTTGGTTTTTCCAATTCCTTGACATGAAATAAATCCGATAATTATACCCCGAATTAAAATAAATTATTTGCACTTTATTTTGCTAAAACAATAGTGACGGGGTAAATTCCAAAACCATTTATTTATTCAGCTTAATTTGCTCTTAAATAAATGATTCATTCATCAGTTAACAAATCGGATTTAAACGAATATCGTGCTCAGCTTTCCATTGAGATTGCCTCGTTCGCAATTTAAATAGTCTTTGTGTTTAGGGAAGTTTCAAGGGAGGTTAGTTTTATTTTCAAGTTCTGGGGAAAAATAAATTTGAATTCATTTCATTCACATACTGAGAGTCAGAAGTGAGCCGGTTTATAGAATGTTCTTTGGATTGTCCCTTTTTCATTGAAATGAATTTTTTTTTAAATGCTGTACTGAAAAAACAATTTTTTTCTTACTTTATTTATTTTTTTTTTTCATCATTACAAATGAGAAAACAAATTGTCTGCCTGTCTGTCGGTCAGAAGTTTATTTACATGTATGAATGAATGAGATGCATACCATACGTACACAAGTGAAGTTACAAACTATGATTTTGCATCATATATGAGGTCCCAAGTAAATGCTGTAGCATAACTGGCTCGAGACTATGCTAAAACTAATAAATATTACTGCGTACAGAAATGATTGACACAAATGCAGTCACAGGGTGGAAACTATTTTATTCACAACAAATGAATATTACATTTGTTAGACATACTCCCCATCTAAGTCTATGCACTTCTGCCATTCGACTGGGAGTTTCTGGATGGCTGTGGTGAACCAATCTTTGGGTGTGTTGGTGCACCATCTATGGACAATAGCCTGCAATTCGCAGTTACATTGCCGTCGCCCATTATTGAACTTGGACAACCAATGAACAGTTCGCCTTGATGGTACTCTGTCTCCACACACTGACAACATACAACGATGGATATCGCCTTCTGAAACCTCCTATTTCCACACAAACCATGCTGTCCATCGCTGTCCGTAATGATCATCTTCCACCTTTGCTGTCCATGCTTGCACTGAGGGCGACTGGAAGAACAACAATCGTTTTCCTTAATCATTCACAAGCTGGTAGCGCCATTTAGTAGCGCCCTACGTAGCGCACGATTACCTGGTGTCCATTTCTTGGTGTTTCCCTGTCGTGTGGAATTTATTTACGACGTGATACAAGTAACTACGAATTGCAGGCTATTGTCCATAAATAGTGCACCAACACACTCAAGGGTTGGTTCACCACAGCCACCCGGAAATTCCCAGTCAAATGGAAGAAATGCATAAACTTGGATGGCGATTATGATAGACGGGGATTATTATAATGAAACAATGTAATATTCATTTTTGCTGAATAAAATATTTTCCACCCTGTGATTGCATTTGTGTCAATTATTTCTGTACGTAGTAATAGATAGTAATTTTCAGATACTTACGCTTTAATAGTAATGAAACCAAAGTTTATTAATTTAAATCTTTATTTGTTGTATTTCCGTTACGAGGTGAGGATATTTAATACAATCACTTTAGATAATACAATTCCATGGAGAGAAATAACGCACTATAAAATATTTTTTCATTTATCACTTAATTTAGAAATATATATTTGAATCAATTTTGTGGATATTTAGAAAATATTAAAAATATTATTAAATAATTAGATCAAAGTTTAGAGAGGGAGAAATGATGTTTTTAACAAAAATAATTAAAAAATGAAACAAAGTGTAAGGAGATAAAATAGTTTTTAAATAGCCAGAAAAAAATAATTTGATGACATTTAAAATTTAATAAAAGACTGTCTCATCGATTTGCGAGATATGAGTCATTTTAAAAAATAATGAGAAGCAAAAAATACTACGCCGGATTTTTTTTTCTTAGAGTAAAATGTTATATCAACATCTTCGTCAAAAATTATCTGGGAAATAAGGATAAAAAACGAACGAAAAAGCACCAGAGGGTTAACGCCTGTTGCAAAAGATTGTAAAATACGATGAAAATTTTTTAACGACATATTTACTTTTGAATTTTTAAAGATTTTAGTTTTTCAATTCTTCGTAAAAAAAGGAAACAGTAGAATATTCTCGAAAAACGCTTCGCCAAGTGGGGAAAACTCTACAAAATCCAATAAACATGTAGTAAGAGGGGGGTAAGGGGGCTTATTTTTTCCCTTTCTAAAATCATACGTTTCAAATTATCTTTCATTCGTTCCCTCCTGCCTTAATTTTTCTTCGATCATCTTTTTTGAATTAAGTTATTCTTTATTTTTTAAAAGTAAAATGAGTAAATAATATCCGGACTTTAAGAAATAAAAATGTCAAATTCCTTGATGTTATCTTTACCTCGTGTGTCTCTAGTTCTCCAAGAAGGTTCGGTTTAACTTTATAGTAATGTTTATTTCATCAGCAATTTTCGCGTCGGCGATGTTAATGGGTTGAGACATGGCTTTGAAGAATTTTGTGGGAATGAAACCGTAACTGCAACTGGCAACAATGGCAGAGCTGTATGACGTAAACAATCTTGCTTCCCCTTTTGATTTCTTTGTTTAAGCAGCAAAGAACGGTATTCAGCAGTGGCGTAGTTCGGGGGTGCCACCTCGGCGAAATTCTCGAGAGCTAAGTTCTTAGAGCGAAATTATTGAAAATTTCAATATTGAACTAATGGAAGGGAGTGAAAACGTGTTTCAGTGGGTGCAATACTTTACTTGCCCCGGGCTTGGACACCCTATGCTACGTCGCTGAGCAGAGGTGTGGGAAATTTTTCAACCTATTAGGAAGTTAGGTGCAATTGAAGGAACTTTTACAAACGACTTAAGGAAAAAAAAAAAAAAAGAAGGAATAGGACAGTTGATTCAAGATAGCATTTAAAATCTGTTCCTTCAAAATTTTCCGCAATTGAAACGATGACTGAAAACGTACACAAGTAACTTGTTTATGCGTCAAAGCTGCGTCCAGTAAGATGTTAATGGCAACTTTAGATTTAAATGACCTGCTGAATAATTAAGAACGTTTCGGAAAATGGAGGACACTTCCTCACAAAAATTATATGAGAGTGAGTTTGAAATAATCACATTTATTGGACAGTGATACTGAGATCATGCGAGATCCCACTACATCCATGGAAGATAAAACTAAGAATCGAATTTGGATTCAAGAAATATGGTTCCAGAGTGAAAGAATTTCACGATCAGTGAATAAGCGTGTAGCAAACTGACAACCTTAAAAAATTTATAATTTTATTACTTTTAGCAGTAATGCTATTGAAATAGAGCTTATTCTCAACATCTATTAGGAATGTTTGAACAGTATGATTGTTGACTTTCATTTCATCCTTTCCACACTGTAGAGCAGATGGTCTTTTCGTGTTTTCATTATGCTGTCGTTATGTGCCTTAAGGTTAAGACAGTATCACTTCTTTTTCTTTACAAAAAAAGCTCTAGTTTGCACTTAGACATGAGTGGCAAAAGATGTTAGCCATTATGCGTGTTCTTCTTCTCCATGACTCTCATGGCGAAGGTCATTCTGCTGATGATGCAGCTGCAATTGTGTTTAAAGCAATTGGATTAAATAATCGAAAATTCTTATGCCATGTGTAGATATAACGAGCTCATCTATTTCATAGCTGGAAGTAATCATTAATAATAATAAAGTAATCACTAAAATGGTCAATAAAATAATCAATTAACAAGAAACTGAAGTCCTTTACAAAGGCATAGAAATGCCAGTTTCGCATTATTGATTTTGTCAAATTGGAAGACGAAATTTCGCTATCATTTTCCCGTGTCACTGTTGAGAGTTAATTCTTTTGGTGGAAGAAGGAAAATAGAGAAGCTTAAAAGGGATAATTAATGTTGTACTTTTGCAAGAATGAACAATAAGGAGGTTGATGGAATTGAAGATAGTGTCAATTGTGTGAAACGATACTTCCACAACGAATCTCGAACTCTTGGAGAAGATTTGGTTTGTTGGAAGCTTGCATTACCATAAAACTAAGTTTCCGTTTTATTTTGGTTTCAAATGTAGATTATATGCAAATAATCCTCGCAAGCACAAGATACAGGAAACTTTCGCCCAAACAACTAGGAAAATGTCAATATTCTTCTTTTAATTTGAAAGCTAACCTAATTATTGTTCCCCAAGATTTACCGTGCAACTTTCTACAAATTTACAATGCTCTGGAACTGAAGAAATAAGCACATTACAGTTCCTTGGATAAATAAATGTGTATTCTTGGTTTAGAAGGAGATATAACGGCTTTATAGTTTAATCTTTCGTAACTGTTTATAAATATTGGAGATTGAGCCTGCTTTATTCGTAAAATCTTATTCTCCATCTCTCTTCTTTTATTTAGTCTACCATTTGCTCATATGGCCACAAACTGCTGTCTTTAGTATCAATTTCGGCGAATCAATACTTGTTTGATAACTATTCAGAATTTGCTACGCTTACTTGTTAGATATGTCTCATTCATTTCCACAATTCTTCTAAAAAATTCTTACAGATGTACCCAAGTATATATACACATGTAGGGTATTGGTGTAAGGTAATTGGTGTATTGATGTATATTTGGTGTATTGGTGTATATTTGGTGTAAGGTACTGGAGAGCAATATGAGAAACCTTCGATTATTGCATTTGAAGAGCTCTATAGAGGGCGCGCAAAATTATACAAAGCAATAAATTTAATTTCTGAAAGGCGAGTTTTCCTAGATGCGCATATGTGGCGGCGCAACAATATAAAACGCCGAGATGAAACTCAGGCAACAAATGGAAGCATGTTGCGCGCTCTAGAAAAACACTTTCATTGGTTTTCTATTGCTTGAGTCAGTCCTCGGCGTTTTTCATTGTTGCGCCTCAAAATATGTGCATCTAGGAAAATGCACTTTTTAAAGGGATCATTTTATAGTTTGAGTTTAGGATGCGTCCAAGACAATAATAAATGAAAAGCATTCTCTCTTGGTTATTTTGACCAATAATTACAAACTTAGGAAGACATAAAGCGTAAAGAAAATAATTTTGCAAAATTTAACGAGTATATAGTGAAACCCCGTTAATGCAGCTTCGCATAAAACGAAACTTTCGTTAGTACCGACAAATTCTTTTTCTCCGTTTGAGGCTTATGTACATTCAGCGTTAAAGACTTCGCTTAATGCGTTCGGCTCATAGGATAATGCGGAAGGAAATCTTTTGTGTAACGGAAATAAAAAAAAAAAATTCCCTTTCTAGGAAAAATTCACGAAAAATCCCTTTTCCAGGAAAATTTCAGGAGATATTGAAGACAGCGTGATTTCTTCCACAGGTGTGATTACCTGTTTTTCAAAAGCGGCGTCTGAAATTCTCTGGGGTTTCCACATAAGTATATTAAGTAACATATATATTAAGTAAAAATAAATGAGTGTCCATTACATGTGAGTACAATCATTTTGCTTCATTGTAAATTCTTCGGGAATATTCTTTCATAACACAATATTTTTTAATGGTACATTTATGTTGTGTATTGCATTAATACAAGTTATTGCTGAATATCCTGAAATTTAAGCTACTGAAATTTGCTCTTCTTTTAATACGGACTTCCAGAAAAAATATCCGGAAATAGAATTTTTTTCCCTCTAATTATTCATTAATTTTGCTTTTTCTGTTTATTTCAGTTCTATTTTTCTCTCTTTTATTTTAACCGCCTTTTTCTGATTTCCGCGTTGAAACAGGAGATATTTTCGTAGACTTATTTTATACCAGACGATCTAGGTAATCTCAGATAGACCAACAAGTTTTCTTTTATTATTTATATAAATCGAACACTACGCAGATTAAATCAAACAACAATATCAATCAACGTTTATTGGCGTAGTGATACCAACGCCGATGGTATGGCGTGATTAGATGGTGAAACGTTCGAAAGAAAATAAATATTTCTGCCTTCGGTGGGACCTGAACCCACGACCTTCCACTTGCCGGGCGGAGGCTCTACCCACTGAGCTACGAAAGACAACATCTAATCCCATACGAACGTATATAAAGAAAAGAAGCCGGTTATGCTGCAACGTGCATTTCGATCAATTTAATACCAGTCTCTTTGCAATTTGGTTTAAATAGTAGTCCATGTACTACACCATTCTGCGAAATAACTGGCAACAGTATTATATACGTTCGTAAAGAGATTATATATTGTCGTTCGTAGCTCAGTGGGTAGAGCCTCCGCCCGGCAAGTGGAAGGTCGTGGGTTCAGGTCCCACCGAAGGCAGAAATATTTATTTTCTTTCGAACGTTTCACCATCTAATCACGCCATACCATCGGCGCTGGTATCACTACGCCAATAAACGTTGATTTATATTATTGTTTAATTTAATCTGCGTAGTGTTCGATTTGTTTAAATACTTTCTTACCTTTAAAAGTGTCTTGTGTATTTGCTCAACCTGTATTTGAGGATGGAATTTTTAATTTAGAAGTGTTCTGTCACTGATCTTAGCGTAAAACCCTAAGAGATAAAAAGAGAAAAAATGAAAATAAATAAGAATACTACGTGAAGCGTTTAGTGTTGAAGTGAAGGTAAATAATTTTATTTGGTGAAGCGTTTCCAAGTTAAGAAAAGTTAAGGAGAGGTAGAATAGTAGAAGGTTAAATTCAACGGAGCTGATTTTTAGTTGAGCAATCGAGCTCTTTAGTGGAATTAAAATGCACTTTTCGGATAGTTCGGCAATAGTTGAAAACATAGGAAATAAAGGTGTTGGATATTGAATGAAAATTCAAAATCTCTTGTAATCGAAGTGTCATTAATCCATAATACATCTAGATGCATCTGGTATCAAGCAGGTTAGGAAGCTGTTATCAAAGAAAGGTAGACTCCAAATTTATGTAACAACACTCAGGTACGTGGAAATATTCGACGAAACAATACGCAATATAAATAAGACACAAAAAACAACGTTTTAGAAGCGTATTTATGTCAAGATCTAATAAATACGCTTACATAAATACGCTTCTAAAACGTTGTTTTTTGTGTCTTATTTAACACTCAGGTACTTTACGTCTTGTTTCATATGGGATTTGGAAAAAAAGAAAGGAAAGCGCATTAAAAATTAAATAAGCTATTCCTTTTTAGGCCAACTACATTAATCCCAATGTTTTCAAGGTAATCTATGTAAATTGTTCGTTTTTTGCTAATTTTCAATGAAATTCTTGAGGAAGAAATAATTTACGAAATTCATTCATCAATTTGCATCTTTTCTCTTTCATGATATTTCCCTGTAACTCTTCTTGCTAATTGCAAATACTTATTATCTTATCTATCTACAGAAACCTTTCTAAAGAAAAAGAATCACAAAAAGTATTTGAATTGCAAAACAGATTGTAATGGACAAAGAAATCCTATGAAATATGAACATTTTGCTGCCTCAAACAGGTGCTCCCTTCAACAGTTTGGGGATAAATTTGGCGTACGCAATTACGCGAATACCATCCCGAAACGAAAGTCTTCATGATTTTACTTTAGATAATCCAGTGGGAATAAAATATAAAGAAAATATAAAAATTCTGAATCCAATATTATTATCATTATTAATGGAAAAATCCAGTCCGTATTGCATTATCTGATTTTATTATTTAGTCCTTAAGCCCTTTATAACGACCTCAGATAATTAACATATTCTGCTTGTAATGTGATCTTCATTCAAAAGTGGAACTTTTTGAAGTTGGTGGAAGAGTATATTATTTATTATTATTATATGCAACTCCACCGTCCAAGTTATATTTGGCTGGTTTTGTCTATTTAGTTATGAATCTATTTCCAAGGGCATCAACTAAAAGTATCTAGTGTATGATTCGCACACTTGCGACGAAAGTGTTACAACTCAAAATTCGGTGAAAATGACTTAATGTTACAACCAGATGTAGAAAACTGCTGCATCCTGATAAAAAATTAAAAATGATTTCATGATGATGGAAAGAATCGGATAAAATAAACACTTAGTGAGTGAATACAAACAAAAGTATTGCAGTTTGTCGAAAAGATATCTGTTGTCTATATCGATCTTACTCAATAGAATATACGGTATACAAAATAAAACTCCGCAACTGACCATAACTGTCCAGGTGGGGGGGACGCTATCTTTAAAGTCAGAGATGGTTGAACACACATATTGTATTGATTTTAGAGTCTGAATACTTTTATAAACATTGTGCATATTTAGACAATCGTTTTGTACACTACTTATTTCGTAAATCAATAGGCGATCAACAAAACATTCGATTCGCTAACAAAATCTTAATTGAATTACGAAATGGGAATATGGAATTTTTCGCTTAAAATTTTTAACCATCATATGTAATCAAAAGCCATTTTTTATTAAATTATTTATTCAATTTCAGTAAATTTAAAGCTCTTGAGAAAAGTCGTGATGCATAGAAAATAAATATTTAATTTAAAATTTTCTATTTTTTAAATCACAAAAAACCCAAACACTCACAAGCCCATCCGTCATCCTTCATAATGTATTTTTTTGCATTTTGCTGTTAGACTTCAATCTTTGGCAACTGATTTAAATACGAGTATTTTGCGTCGAAGTTACATTAGACGACTCGTGTAAAAGATAATATTTAATATGTTTTTTAATTATGGAAATTTTGTTTACCACACTTGATATTTAAACCAAGATATTAATAAATGATCATGAAAGAGCAAAATAATAAAAAGAAAAATAATGATTGCAATGAGAATAAAAATTAATTTCATCCCTTCTTATAAAGTTTTTTGCGTTCGTACATACCAGCTTATTTTTTTAAATTAGAGTTTTCTTTCCATGAAATGAAAATATTATTGAAAGAAATATTTTCAAATATACTCGCTTATTTTTTAAATTGTTATTGTAAATAAAATAAACATAAAACAATTTAAACAGAACCTTAGGGCTTGTTTAATTTATTTATAATAACTTAATCCAATTAAGAAAATAATATAATTAATTAATCATATTAGGATGCAAAAAAAGCGCCCGCAAATGAGCGAAGTCCGAAAAAGTCTTCATTAACTACACTTTGAAGAACGATTAATTTATTTATTTTACTCCTATAACCATTAATATCAGTATAAAGTTGAGGTTATTTTGTAAACAAGAGGATTGGGTAGAATTAATAGTATCAATAAAGATTAAATATAAGTAATTCTTAACATGCTACAAAACGTTCGTATTAGGTTCTACTAAAGAGCGCTTCATCCAATTTCAAACTGGACTACCACTTATAATAATTATGATAATCCAGTTATAAATTTTATAATAAGGAGATTAGTAAATTGAATAATAAAACTTTTATACGATGCATATAAACTTTGTTTTTCTATTTGTTATCTAATAAGATTTGTTTATTTTAACACTGTGTTCGTAATAAATTAACCTCTATATGTTTTTTAATAATAGTATTCTCTCTCGTTCACAAACACAAATTAAATTTGGAAACACTTAGGTGTTTGACGCAATCAGATACAATAGTCTCTTCAATATATATATATATATCATCATCTTCATCATCATATCCAACCATTATCTATCCACTAATGGATGAAGGTCTCTCCAAATGCTTTCCACACAAGTCTATACTAGGCAATTCGTTTCCACGTCACCCCAACCTGTTTTCTTATTTCATCCACCCATCTAGTTTGAGGACGTTTTCTAGGTCTTCGGTGGTCTCTTGGAATCCAGTTCAGAATTTCTGTTGTCCATCGTTGATCAGTTCTTCTTGCAATATGCCCAGCCCATCGCCATTTCAGCCCTTTTACTTTAACAATGATGTCCTCTACTCTAGTTTGCTCTCTCACCCAAGTGTTTCTTTTTCGATCTCTCCTAGTTATTCCAAGCATGCACCTCTCCATGCTCCTTTGCGTTGTCTGTAACTTTCGTATTGCTCCAACTGTTAGACTCCATGTCTCTGATCCATAAGAGAGGACTGGCAATACACACTGGTTGAAGACCTTTCTTTTTAGACACAAAGGCAATTTCCCCTTCAGGATAAAACTGTTTCTTCCAAATGCACTCCAGCCAAGTTTAATACGTCTGTTGAGTTCTTTCATAATGTTGCCATCCATTGAAATCAGCTGGCCAAGGTAAATATATGAATCAGCAATTTCTAGCTCAATGTTGTCAACTTGTATTTTTGTTTCCTCTACAAAATTATTGAACATGATCTTAGTTTTTTGTAGGTTCATCTTGAGTCCAACTTCTTTACTTCTAGTTGAGAGCTCCTGTACCATGTCTTGGAGTTCTGATGGGTTCGTTGAAAAAATAACAATGTCATCAGCAAACCGCAAATGATTTAAATATTCACCATTTATTTTTATTCCCTTGTTATTCCAATTTATCAGCTGAAAAATCATCTGTAAAGCTGAAGTAAAAAGTTTTGGAGAAATGGTATCTCCCTGCCTCACCCCTTTGCCAAGTTTGATAGTTTTGGTATCTTTATGTAACCGAAATTTTGCACTTGCATTTTTATACACACGTTTCACCATGTCAATGTACACATCCTCAATGTCTGTTGATCTTAAAGAGTTGATGACTGCTGATGTTTTAATAGAGTCAAAGGCCTTCTCATAGTCAATAAATGCAACACACAATGGAAGTTCATATTCATGTGTTCTTTCAATTAATTCTCTTAATACTTGAATATGGTCCACTGTACTGAATCCACTTCGAAATCCAGCTTGTTCTCTTGGTTGAGCTGCATCTAATTTTTTCTGCAGGCGATGTGTTAGCACTTTTGTGAAGATTTTATAAATAGCAGGTAACAAGCTAATTGGTCGGTAATTTTTCAAATCCTCTTTATCACCTTTTTTATGCAAAAGAATTACTGTTGCAGAATCCCATTGGTTTGGTATGTTACCGCTGTTAAGACATTTGGTAAAGAATTTTGCAAGTATGTCTTCTACATATTCTCCAGCTTCTTTTAGGATATCTAATGTAATACCATCATCGCCAGGGGCTCTTCCTTTCTTCATACTTTTTATTGCAAATGAAACTTCTTCTTTTAAGATTTTAGGAGCTGTTCCTTCGACTATTTCAGTGTCTTCGTTTAATCCACTGTTACTTTCATATAGTTTTTTGTAGAATTCTTCAACTCTTCTAAGTATTTCTTCCCTATTTCTTGTTACGGTGCCATCCTCTCCTTTTAATGCAATGATGTGTTTCTTCCCAACAGATAAACTTCCTTTAACAACCCTAAGGCTCTTGTTATTTTCAATGGCCTTCCTTACTAACTCACAATTGAATTTTCTTATGTCTTCTTTCATGCTTTTGCGCAGAGTTTTACAAAGTTCTATGTACTCAATCCTGGAACTGGTATTTCGATTGTCCACCTTCATATCTCTTCGCCTTTTCATGAGCTGTTTCGTCTTCTCAGATAATTTGCTATTGTGCTTTTTACAGGTTACACCACCAATTTCCCCAGCAGTTTCAACTATTGTCTTAACAATGTTTTCATTTGCTTCTGAGATATCACTTTCATCAATAAGTCCTTCCAGTGCAGAAAAGCGATTTTTTAATTCCAACTTGAATGCCTCGGTATTTTCTTTTAATTTCTTTAAATCCACCCTCTTACTTACTTGTTTCCTAATGAGCTTCTGTCGTTCTAATTTAGTATTTAAGTGCACTTTACATCTCACCATTCGATGATCACTTCCAGTATTAAATCTGTTCAGTACACTGCAATCTTCAATAATTGATTTCTTGTTTGCCAGGATATAGTCAATTTCACTAGTTCCCCCATTTGGGTGTTTCCATGTCCATTTTCTTTGCGGTTTCTTCTTAAAAAATGAATTCATGATGCTAAGGTTTTCAGCTTCTGCAAATTCGATGAGTTGATCGCCACGTTCATTCCTTTCCCCATATCCGTATTTACCAACCGATGTCTCTCCTTGTTCCTGTTGTCCAATTCTTGCATTGAAATCCCCCATGATGAGCTTGATATGTTGTTTCCCTTTGGTGTGTAACTCTTTGATTTCTTCATAAAATTCTTCAACCTCTTCGTCGGTATGGCTTGATGTTGGTGCATATACCTGTACTATTTGAAGTTGGTATCGCTGGGTTAGTTGAACAACGAGCCTCGCTGCTCGATCTGATGTACTTTCAACTTCCAGAAGACAGTCTTTAATTCTTTTGTTGATTAAGAAGCCAACACCACTTGTTCTTCCAGTTTCCGTTCCTCTATAATAAAACAAATGTCCACTTTTAAGTTCCACCAACTCTTCACCTTTTCTTCTAACTTCACTGAGTCCTACAATGTCCCATTTGATCTTGTCTAGTTCCTCTTCCAATTCCTGAAGTTTTGCTTCAGAAGCAAGGGATCGTCCATTATACGTTGCCAAGGTCAATAACAAACGGCAGCCTGGGCCATTCCAGTGATTCTTAGCACCCCCTGCTTTCATGCCACACTGACCGCTGCCTTGATCAGGAGCACTCCAGCACCTGGAGACTAGGGGCCATGGTTTCTGGTGTGTCAACATAATGGAGGAATTAGCCATAATTTCACCACGCTGGCTAGACGGGTTGGTGAATTAGCCCTCCCCTTCCGCCTTTCTATCCGTGCAGCAAATATTAATTTGCCACATAAATAGAAAGCTCAGCCTGCACCACTTGAAGGCGGGGTAGGACACTAGGTTACTGGCCTGGCCGGTTCCACACATCGTCACATACGTTCAGCGTGTGGGTCTCCTTCCAGTTAGATACCAGCAACCCTTTTGCAGGCCATATATATATATATATCGGGTTTCTTTTTCATCAATTGTGTAGCAACAACCACGAAGTCTATGGGGGAGGGGTGGGGGTTGTAAGTCTAGATCTGTATTCCTCAAGATGTGGTCCTATAAATGTGTTCTGTCCTCGGGATTTCCTGGAAAATTCAGGAAAAGAACGATGAAACAATATATTTGGGACCGTGATGACCTGTTATGACTTGTTGCGGACTGACACCACGTGGCCTAGCGCATTTCGTTTATAGTGCAAGCTAAGTGTGTTCGCTTCCAGTGCTATCGTAGCATGTCTGCTATTTTTCACTTCATCGTTGCCCGGGGTTTGGCTTCCTACCCTTGAGGTTCGAGTTCATCGGAAAACTGTAGGGTCGTGCGGAGCATAACCTTACACAATGAAACAAGTTTTTCGTAGCAGAGGAACCAGGCCCGTATTCGGGGGGGACCTCGGGCTCCGGACCCCACTGAAACTAAATTTGTAATAGGAAGGCACAAATACGTATATGTATGTATACAGTCGAACCTCGTTAAGACGAGAAGGTTTGTTAAAGCACTTGAAAATTGAAAATTATCTCTAAATACGCCTATTTTGTCTAAAAGTACCCTCAACAGAAATTCTCTTTTTCTGATATTTTACCGTAATTTGCCTGAATTTTTCGAAAAATTAAGTATCTCTTAAAACGCTTTTATTTTTTGTCTGCTAAAAAACATTTTAATTTCAATGGAAATTGAGCCTGGTCAAAATTTTGAAATTTTTCGAAAAATTAACCATCTATAAACGCTTTATTTTTGTCTAAAAAACATTTTTACCTCAACAGAAATTTTTCGATATTTTATCGAAATTTTGAAATTTTTCGAAAAATCAAGTAGGTCTAAAACGCTTTATTTCGGTCTAAAAACCGTTTTCGGGTCCACAAAAAATTTTCTATATTTTACCAAATTTCGAGATATTACGAAAAAAGTTAAGTATCTATAAAACTCTTTATTTTTGTCTAAAAAACATTTTTAAATAAACAGAAATTTTTCGATATTTTACCGAAATTTCGAAATTTTTCAAAAAATCAAATAGGTCTAAAACGCTTTATTTCGGTCTAAAAAACATTTTTCGATCGATGGAAAATTTTCGATTTTTTACCGAAATTTCGAAATTTTTCGAAAAATTAAGTATGTTTGAAACGATTTATTTCGGTCTAAAAGTCGTTTTTCCATCAACAAAAATTATTCGACTTTTAACCGAAAACTGCAAATTTTTCGAAAATATCAAATACGTCTGAAAAGCTTTATTTCGGTCTAAAAAACGTTTTCGGGTCGACAAAAAATTTTCTATATTTTACCGAAATTTCGAGATGTTACGAAAAAATTAAGTATCTCTAAAACGCTTTATTTTGTCTAAAAAACATTTTCACCGCAACAGAAATTTTTCGATATTTTATCGAAATTTTGAAATTTTTCGAAAAAATAAGACAGGTCTAAAACGCTTTATTTCGTGATAAAAAACGTTTTTCCATCAACAAAAATTATTCGACTTTTAACCGAAAACAACAAATTTTTCGAAAATATCAAATAGGTCTAAAAAGCTTTATTTCGGTCTGAAAATCGTTTTCCGATCGACAGAAAATTTTCTATTTTTTACCGAAATTTTGAAACGTTACGAAAAAATTACATATCCCTAAACCGATTTGTTTTTGTCTAAAAAACATTTTTATCTCAACAGAAATTTTTTGATATTTTACCGAAATTTCGAAATTTTTCAAAAAATCAAGTAGTTCTAAAACGCTTTATTTCGGTCTAAAAAACGTTTTCGGGTCCACAAAAAATTTTCTATATTTTACCAAAATTTCGAGATGTTACGAAAAAATTAAGTATCTCTAAAACGCTTTATTTTTGTCTAAAAAACATTTTTACCTCAACATAAATTTTTCGATATTTTATCGAAATTTTCAAAATTTTCAAAAAAATTAAGTATGTCTAAAACGCTTTATTTCGGTCTAATAAGCGTTTTCAGGTCAAGAGAAACTTTACGAATTTTAACCGAAAACTGCAAATTTTGCGAAAATATCAAATAGGTCTGAAAAGCTTTATTTCGGTCTAAAAATCGTTTTCGGGTCCACAAAAAATTTTCTATATTTTACCGAAATTTCGAGATGTTACGAAAAAATTAAGTATCTCTAAAACGCTTTATTTTGTCTAAAAAACATTTTTATCTCAACAGAAATTTTTCGATATTTTATCGAAATTTTGAAATTTTTCGAAAAAACAAGCCAGGTCTAAAACGTTTTATTTCGTTCGAAAAAACGTTTTTGTGTCAACAAAAAATTTTCAGTTTTTAACCGAAAACTACAAATTTTTCGAAAATATCAAATAGGTTCGAAAAGCTTTATTTCGGTCTAAAAAACGTTTCCCGCTCGACCGAAAATTTTCGAATTTAACCGATATTTCGAAATGTTACGAAAAAAATTAAGTATCTCAAAAACACTTTATTTTTGTCTGAAAAACATTTTTACCTCAACAGAAATTTTTCGATATTTTATCGAAATTTTGAAATTTTTTGAAAAATTAAGCCATGTCTAAAACGCTTTATTTCTGTTTAAGAAACGTTTTGTGGATCAAAAGAAATTTTTCGAATTTTAACCGAAAACTGCAAATTTTTTGGAAAAATCAAACATATCTAAAAACCTTTATTTCGGTCTAAACAACGTTTTCCGATCGAAGGAAAATTTTCTATTTTTACCGAAATTTTGAAATTTTTTGAAAAAATTAAGTATCTCTAAAACGCTTTATTTTTGTCTAAAAAACATTTTTACCTCAACAGAAATTTTTCGATATTTTATCGAAATTTTGAAATTTTTCGAAAAAATAAGCTAGGTCTAAAACGCTTTATTTCGGTCTAAAAAACGTTTTGTGGATCAAGAGAAATTTTTCGATTTTTCACGAAAATTTTCAAATTTTTCAAAAATATCAAATAGGTCTAAAAAGCTTTATTTCGGTCTGAAAATCGTTTTCCGATCGACAGAAAATTTTCGATATTTTATCGAAATTTTGAAATTTTTCGAAAAAATTAAGTATCTCTAAAACGCTTTATTTTTGTCTAAAAAACATTTTTACCTCAACAGAAATTTTTCGATATTTTATCGAAATTTTGAAATTTTTCGAAAAAATAAGCCATGTCTAAAACGCTTTATTTCGGTTTAAACAACGTTTTTCGATCAACGGAAATTTTCTTTAGAACACTTGCGACAAAATTTTGGAACACGTGCGCAAATTTTTTAGCCGGACTCATATCGGTTATAACGAGCATGATATTTTTTGGAACACTTGCGACAAAGTTTTTGGAACACGTGCGCAAATTTTTTATCCGGACTCATATCGGTTATAACGAGCATGATAATATTTTAGAACATTTGCGACAAACTTTTTGGAACACGTGCGCAAATTTTTTAGCCGGACTCATATCGGTTATAACGAGCATGAAATATTATAGAACACTTGCGACAAATTTTTTGGAACACGTGCGCAAATTTTTTAGCCGGACTGCTATCGGTTATAACGAGCATGATGTTTTTTAGAACACGTGCGCAAATTTTTTTTTCGCACTCATATCGGTTATAACGAGCATGGTATTGTTTAGAACACTTGCGACAAATGTTTGGAACACGTGCGCAAAATTTTAGCCGGACTTATATCGGTTATAACGAGCATGATATTTTTTATAGAGCACATGCGACAAATTTTAGAACACGTGCGCAAATTTTTTAGCCGGTTTCGTATCGGTTATAACGAGCTTGATATTTTTTAGAACACATAAAATAATTTTTGAAACATGGCGCAAATTTGTTAGCCGGACTCATATCGGTTATAACGAGCATGATGTTGTTTAGAACACTTGCGACAAATTTTTGGAACACGTGCGCAAATTTTTTAGCCGGACTCATATCGGTTATAACGAGCATGATATTCTTTAGAACACTTGCGACAAATTTTTGGAACACGTGCGCAAATTTTTTAGCCGGACTCATATCGGTTATAACGAGCATGATATTCTTTAGAACACTTGCGACAAATTTTTGGAACACGTGCGCAAATTTTTTAGCCGGACTCATATCGGTTATAACGAGCATGATGTTTTTTAGAACACTTGCGACAAATTTTTGGAACACGTGCGCAAATTTTTTAGCCGGACTCATATC
>QLNU02013614.1:21059386-21119439 GCA_006491805.2 Dysdera silvatica
AAAATACGGACAATAGATCAATTAACGCTGCGAAGCAGGTACTGGTCACTCCGTAAGTGGGTGACACAAAAAGTCCCGTCTTAGCGCAGAACTTTGGCTGTGGTGACCGAAGTTCGGATTCTTCGTTAAACTGTAGAACTGTAGTGTCAACTTGCTAATCTGCCTGGCCCACGTGATGAGCTTACGGCCGCTTCCTCTGTATTTCTTTCATCGCACTACATGTATGTGTGATAACAGAGAGACCTCCATCCTGCAGTGGATTGAAAATGGTTGATTATGATGTATGTATATAACATCATCATCATCACCATCACCACCATCATCATCATCGACCATTTCCTCCATTCCTATATACATATATAGAGGTAGTAAGAACAATTGTTTTAACACACAATATTTTCTTTTCTTTGCGATAATCTGAATATCGAGAGTTTGATTTTCAAGATTAGGTGTTTTGTTCAGTACAAGTTCTTAATTGTTGTGTGTATATGTTCATAATTTCATTTGTAGGAACCTCAAGGGTTTTCTTTCAAATTAGTTTCATAATGTGTAGAATAAAAAACGTCAGAATAGTTTTTTGTATAATTGGGGCTAATACGAGAAAAGGAAATTATTAGGGTATGATAAACCTTGCTAGTATATCCAAGTTCTATGTGAGCTTTCTATTATGAAGTCATTAATTTACTCAACAAAAAAAGTAAATACATATAGAAGAAGAACATAGAAAGTATTCAGGGGTGTTAGCCGGGATTTTTGCGGGAAGTACCATGGGTTGAATCACCTTTATCGATGCGGAGAAGCTGTGTTGGGGGTGATGGTCTTTACGGGAGTTTTTATCTGCAGTGAGTAGGCCAACCACCCGAGGAAACTACCGGTAGATTCAAGGTTTTACCCACTCATCTTTCGGTTCACTTTTGGGATGGATGCGGAATTTTACGGCTGCTTTTAAGGAAAAAATGCTTAAACGACGAAAAACAAACAATGAACGTTTCGGACGATAAACGAATTGGCACGGTTGCCAAACTGGGCACTGGATGAGTGAAAAATCCCCCCCAAAATAAATTGGAAGAATATTTTCAGAAAAATAAGAGTAAAAAATTAACTGCAAACCATGGCTTCGTTGTTTAGTCTACGTGACTTATATACTGGATGGAGTATTTATGTGCTTACGAATATATTTCATCCGTAGAACAGAGTTATCAGTTCGACGAACTGATAATGTTGTCCTACATGTAGTAGGATCATGAGGGTACGAGTCCTACACGTGGTAGGATCATGGAGGTACGAGGAGGATGAAGGGAGTATTGGTTCTTGTGATCAAAACTAGTCATGTTTATGGTTGGCTATTTTGTGTGTCGCCATCCGCCATTTTAAAATCGTGGCTTATATTGTTTTAGTTTTTGTTCAATTTACTTAGTTTTTTAGTTTTGGATTTTGATATAATATAAATACATTAACTAATATTCAAATACGTTTAAAATATATATCAAATGATAATAAAATGTCTTGATTTCCAAAATCAAAAAGCAATACAACAACAGCAAATGCAGGCTCTCTAAAGCAGAAGCTCAAATTGTTGAATATTTAATAAGCGGCTGCAGTAAAATAGCATCAATCGACTACGAAAATGCGCAGAAGAAAGCAGTATGCACTGGAATCACTGAAAAAAATACGATGTTCTGATAACTTGTAATTACTAAGAATATGGAGCCAACAAAATTGAGATGTTTTGAGACTTCAGCCTTCAAATTGACAGGTATCTAGACAAACAACATCCCTGACATTACTTTAATAAAAGATAAAGCGTTTTGTGTATTTGACATAGCAATCCCTGGCGACAACAGAATCCAAGATAGGGAGTTTGAAAACATTCCTGAATGTATCACAAAATTGGACATTTCAGGTATAAATATAGTAGATGCATGAAAAGCTTCTTGATTTGGTACAGTTTACATATTGACAAGATAGTTCTTAGGTCCTTACTTACGGAGACTTCAACTGAAACACTAACTTCAGAATAAGATGGTGTTAAGCATTTTATTTATGCTGTGAAAAAAAACAACAGTAAAATGATTATAACAATAATCATAATGATAATGACTATGATAATAAAATATATATACTTTATTTTATATAGTAGACTGAATTGAATTAAAAAGCTATCCTATTTATTTACAGAATAACTCAAAAATTTTTTGATTGGGCTTACGAGCTAATTTTCGTGTAAACATCTTTAATGTTAAAGTATGTATACATAGTGTATAATTTATTAATCCGTAAAATAATTTAGTAATAATTAATAAATTATACAAAATTGTGTCGAGAAACAGGGAATCAAGAAATATATTAAATAAATATTTTTACTAAGGAAGTAGGGAGACCAAAGATGGCGGCCGTCGTTGAAAACTGCCTTCACTTTTCTGCCCACCTTTAAAGGCTAGAGCTTCCTCCGTGCTTTCCTACCTCCTTGGGTAGGACTGAAGACAATAAATTCTCTAATAATATACTTTAAAGTAAAATTAGATCATTATTATAAATTCGGCTGCATTGCATCCTTCTGTATCAATAAAAAAATAATAGTTTAGAAATGATGCTCAATATACGAAATAAATTTTTTTAATTAGATTTAGGAGAGGAGAAATGCCTGGTAAAGATATTGGACAAAGAAATTTTGAGGAGAAAAGAGATGAAATATTTCTTATTTCTGCTCTGTTCCTTTAACAATTTGGAATTATATGTTCTGACTATTGGCATAAATAATTAAGAGAATGTTACAAAATTATTTCTAAATTATATAAAACAATATTGGAAAACGAAATGCCGATGCATTGTTTGAAAAGTAATTGCAAAACAACAAAAAGAAATAGGCTATAAAAAGCAAAGAGTAATATTTCAATGAACGGAAAAAGGGAAATCTTCCCCCAGCGATTTATCCAGACAGTCGTATTGATCTGCCAAATATAGGCAATTTAAACGTTAATGAGAATGTAGAAGATACGTCGGAATCCCCTGCTTCTTGGAGTGAAAAATAATAACAACACCCTTGGCCGAAGTCGTCTGTAAAACAAAACTGAAAGAAACTCAGGACCTGAAAGAATAAAGGAAAAAAAAAATATATAAGAAGGTTAACTTTATTTGAAAACTGATGCGAAACAATGAAAATTTTCCTTTGTGACAGTTTTCTTTCATTTCAGAATTTTAAACGTCTTAGTTTTTGCAACTTCTCTGGCAAAAAAAGGAACTCGAGAAGGTTCTGGGAAAAACGTCTGTCAGAGGCAAAAATTTTCCGAAACCCGATAGAAGTATAGTAATCACCAAAGCAAAAAAATTACTCCTTCTCTTTATGAAATCGCACGTCTCAAATGCTTATTCACGTCGCCCGGTCTTGGCTTAATTTTTCTTCGACAATCTTTTCCGAATTACGTTTTTTTATTTCTTTATTTGTTTTTATTTTTTACCGGATAAATAGTATCGGGACTTTAATGGAGACTACAGTGTCAATTTACTCAATGCCATCTTTATCTCGTGCATCTCATTCTCCTCGAAAAGTTCGGTTTAAATGCATAACAATGTTTATTTTATCAGCCATTCGAGCTTGGCGTTGTTAATGGGTTGGGACATGGTTCTGAAGAATTTCGCGGGTACGCAAGATTAACTCTAATTGGCAATGGCAGAACTGCACGATGTAAACAGAGTTGCTTGTTTGTCTGATTTCCCGCTCGAAGAACAACGAACGATCTTCGGAAAAAGGAGCAGGTAATTCTTTTCAATTTATACGAAAGTCAAGCGCATTGGAGGGCTATCCCTAATGGTTTCCCGGGAATCTAATCCCCATTAAAAATATGTTATTTCGAAATACCTTGCAACATAAATGACGACTGAATAATATATAACTATAATTTTTCGCGTTAACAATATGTCAAATGTATTCTAATGGCGGATTCAGATTAAAATTCTATTTAGATAAAAAAAAATTAAGTACGTTTCGGAGGTCGTTTCTTCAGAGAGAGCATTTATTGGCTTTGAGCGAGCTGAAATGATTGCATTTATTTTATAGTATAGAAAGCATGAGAACATTAAGCTGCTCTTCAACATTTACTGCTTTGATTTGCAACTAAAACTCTCAGATTTGGGCATATACCTAAATTTGTACATTACTACCCGTTCTTTAGTTTGATCTGAAGATAAGGGCAGGTGATAAAAAAAAAATAATTTTTTCGATAAAATTTCATGCGACTTTGCTCTTCAAAGAAACATGAGAACTTTAAATTTAGGACCACGAGGCCATATAATAACGTGAAGAAATAACGAAATTGTGTTTTGTTTGTTTGTTTTTTGGTTTTACGGCTCAAAGACTACAGTGGTCATGCTGCGCCGGGACCTACTATTTTCCGAGGAATCCGAACCTCTTAAGGCCCAGGGAACCAAACCCCGGACTACAGTGAGCAGTGCGATCTTTTACGAGATCTCTGCGGAGTAAGCGTTAATTGTGTTTTATAAATATTAAATATATGTTAATTGCAGATGAGGGAGACCAATACAAATATTTATACAAGTCGAACACTACGCAGATTAAATTAAGAAACAATTTTTATCAACGTTTTTTAGGCGTAGTAATAGCAATGCCAATATTATGGCATGCTTAGATGGTGAAACGTTCGTAAAGGAGAGAAGTGTTTTTGCGTTTGTCGGGGCACGATCTCACGACCTTCTACAGTCAATCAACTGGTAAAAGCACTTTCCCGGGTTGTAGAAGATCGTGGGATAGTGTGCCACCAGACGCAAAAACATTTCTTTTCTTTACGAACGTTTCACCATCTAACCATGCCATAACATCGGCGTTACTATTACTACGCCTAAAACGTTGATAAAAATTGTTTCTTAATTTATTAGAAATATATATCTATAATAATGCTATTATTCTAATTGCTAGGGTTTTATTGTTTGAGTTTAAATTGTATATATTCTGTCCATAATTAATATGAAGATGATATCAGTGAATGAACTTTAGTATTAAAATATCAGGTTCTGAGCTAGTTATACAACCATATTTTCCTCGGACCTGCTGCAACATACAAACGGCTTCGTGCTGTGTTCACATTTATATAGAGCATAAATAAAATTATTATCATTATTAATATATAACGATGTAGTTTTTTAGTATATGCAACCAAATGGCGCCAGGAAAAGAGTTATTGAACAATAACGTGGCAATATAAATATCGACGGTGCGCCGGAGTCATATATCGTTAGGCTGTAAAAATCGAAGAAGAAATTTAAGGCAGGCGGGACGAAGAAGGAGGCTCCGTAGGGTCGAACGGGCAAATGAAACCGCAGGTCGAGTGGTCGGTGAGATAGGAGGAAAGGACGTGATTGAAAGTGAGAATTGATCAAACCTGAGATTTTTTAGAAATACGTTGATGGAGGTGAGGGTTATTTACGGATGAGGAAGGTGATGGGAGATTTTTAGAGAGGATAAGAGATCTGATCCCTATTGAGAAAGGTCAGAGGGAGAAGAGGGTCTGATCTCCATTAGAGGTGGTCGGAAAAGGAGCGGATCTGCACTTCGAGGTGAAGGGTCGTGATAGAAGCCGTCGATGAGAGAAAATTGTTCGGTTACGAGTAAGATTGTTTAAACGAGCGAGGGCCCTAAAGTCGCAGTTAGAAGTGGGGAAACGTTGTTCCCAGACCCAGCGTACGGAAATTCGTACATATTTATCTTTGACTGCGAGAGCTGGAGCAATAGCACCAGAGCCGCTTTTTCCATGCGCATAAGAGCGAGCAGACGATTGCCTAGAGTCACATTTGCCGGACCAATTCCCGAGGAGATTTCCTGGAGCCACATTTACCGGACCAGTGCCTGAGACGGTTCCTGAAGCCACATTTGCCGGGTCAGTTTTCCCGAGGAGATATCCTGGAGTCACATTTGCCGGGCCAGTTTTTCCCGAGGAGATTTCTTGGAGTCACATTTACCGGACCAACTCCCGAAGCGATTTTTCCGGAGCCACATCTTCTAGGAACGGCGCACGTTTTCCCTGAGTGTCGGATGAACGTAGATGGATGGATGGTGGACGGAACCCATGTAATGTGAGTTTGTTTCTCTCTTTACCCTTGATATGAGGTGTACCGCGGTTCTGTAGGAAAGGGATAGTTTGTAGAGTCAGGCCTCGAGTAAGATAAGCGCGAATCAGGGAAGATAGTGTTAGAGTTTTTTTTTTAAATAGTACAGAAAACCCTTTTATTTGTGTAAATATTTGTATTGCATTTTGATATTGCAACAATATGGCATATATCCATTAGGTGAAATTGGTGTTTTACAGTAGGTGTTTATCTTAACTGTATCGATTTTAACGAGCAATCACGGCTCAAATCCATAAGAACGGTGCTGCCATGCAATGAGCGTGAAAGCCTTCGTATATTGTAATTACAGCTGCTGATATATAGAATATATCAGACGCAGTCTATTACGGTGACCCAATATTTATATTGTTTTCTCACGATTATGCTGGCTTTCAATAGTAAGATTACATTAAAGGTTGTTATTGTTTTCAAGTAGCCTTATGTCTATCTTAGCGCCTGGTTATTCACTGGTTGTTTACAGGTAAAACGCCAGCTAATAGTATAATCGTTTATACCACAGTCGTTTAATGACTAGAGTGAACTAGTCATTCGCGATAAAACAAACAAGCCAACCAATATAGCTGGTTTGTTCTGTCATTTCAGTTCTTTAGAGAAGATGATACTTTTGCTTTCCCAAGAAACGTTCTTACCATGAAAGTCTGGCTGTCGATGAAATTTTAAATATAAATTAATCAGCTACAATTGCAGATCGTGATGGGAAGAACAGCTGCATCTAATTTGCGCAGCACATTGTCGGATTATCAATATTATCAAATTAATAAATCATCGGCGAATGGTGAAATTTCTTCGCTATAAAAGCACTAAACAACCATTTTTCCTGTTATTGAAACAATCGAATGGAAGATACTGATTCCATTTCGTTTTTATATGACACATCTTCAAGAATGAAACTATTTGGTAGAAACCAAGAAGGAAATAAGTATTAAAGAGATCATTAATACATGTACTCAGTGGCGGATTAAAGTTTTTGAGGCCCCTGGGCTACTGGTATTGTGAGGCCCCCAGTAAAATAGTTCAAAAGGATCGTCTACAAGAGAACACATCTCTTGAGGCCCTCCAGCTGCTGGAGGTCGCTGAGCTGCAACTGCTGGAAGCCCCTGAGCTGCAGCTTCTACAGCCCATGCGTTAATTCGGCTACAAATGAAGAATAAACGTTCGGCAGCTACAAATAAAGAATAAACGTTTGGCAGGGTTAAAAATAATTTTGGCAGTATATAACAATGATTTAAACGGTCCTCAAACTCAAGTGGAGACTTAGCTTTACGGAAACTGTCATTATTATGAAACGAGCTCTCCTTTACATTAGCGCTTTAAATGCAGGTTTCATGCAAATATATTCTTCATAAACACTCATTTCTAGGAGTGTTTGGTCTGAATGACGAGAAACATGTCGTTTTTCTTCTCCTTATTTTAGTTCTAACCCCGTTATTGTTCCCTAAACCTCACTGCATAATAACTGAAATCCAATTCTCTTTCAGAAACTCTTGTGCTTATGTTGGAAAAAACTTGACGATTTTTTAGTTTAGCCGAACATTTGCAGTTACAAATCGAAGCACTTTTTAATTGGTATTGAAAATATACTACCAAAGATACCGTGTCGGAATATACGGGGTGTTGCAAAAATATTGATCGCAGTTCTAATTCCTTAAATATTGATCCTAGACATATGCATTAAATTGGAAAGTGGCGTAAAAGAGGCAAAAAATTTTATGAAATCCTTCAAAATTGCAGAGGATTATTTTTCGAAAAATACAAAATTTATATTTTTATACGTTCCTTATACACAAAAATTTTCAATGAGTAAAATATGCCCCATACTCCAATAGTTCAATATACAAAATTTCAGCATTCTAATGGAAAAAGAACCAGAGATATGAAGTCCCAAAATAACGTGACTTAGCAGTATGAATTTCCCTCATCCCGACATGTACCTATTGCTCCCTTCAAAAAAGAGTTGCTAGTCAGTTATTTTGGACTTTGATATCTCTGGTTATTTTCCCACTAGAATGCTGAAATTTTGTATATTGACCCATTGGAGTATGGGGCACATTTCACTCATTGGAAATTTTTGTGTACAGGGACCGTACAAAAACTTAAATTTTGTATTTCTTCGAAAAATAATTCTCTACCATTTTAATTGATTTCATAAAATGCTGCACCTCTTCTTATGCCACTTTACAGTTTAATACATATGTCTGAGATCAATATTTAAAGAACTAGAGTTGCGGTCAATGTTTTTGGGATAACCTGTATATATCTTATGGTTCCCACTTAAACAAGAGAGGACGTGGTAATGCGGATGCAATTGTAAAGGTATGTCTTAATTTTTGAAGATTTTGGTATTTTAGAAAGTCTGTCGAGGTGTTTTAGAAGATGAGTAATGACGCAAGCGAAACTTTATGTACAAAACCATTTTGTAATCGATATGTCATTAGGGCCGTAATGACTTTAGATATAGTTTGTATCAAATAGGTCCAAGGAAGATAGACTTCAAGTTTATGTGCAAACCGTAAATATTTGTCGTCTTTTAGTATTCGAAGTTTCAGGCACAAAGAAAAGAGAGCACATTAAAAAGTAATCCAGGCAATTAACACATTAAACATTTCTACACTTCTTACGTCAATGTCAACAGTTTTGAAGAAGTCCTTGTAAATGAATATATTTGTACTTAGTTTCAAAAAAATTCTTGAGGCATAAGAAGTTAACGATATTCAGTTATAAATTTACATATTTTCGTTGTTCAAGAAATTTTTTATAATTCGGCTCGTTAATTAAAATTATTTTTTATTCTACACAGATTCGGAACCTTTGGAAGAAATAAAATCCAGAAGAATCTTTAAATTGGACAATAAATGGACACTAAATTTCCAAAAAACGCTTTCGAATCCCAATCAGTTTTTTAACAGCCGGAGAATCGGAGCAACATATGTAGATATATGAAAAATATTTTGAAATTGAAACAGCAGCAGCTTTTGTTTTCATTGCAAAGTGATTCAGCCAGAATAAAATATTAGGGAAAGATAAGAATTATAAATGTATCATTATTATTACTATCGTCTTTTGTATTTTCTTTCAATAACTTTAATTTTAATTCATGGAATTTAAAAAATCGTTAATCGTAGTTTATATAACGAAACAATACAGAGTTTCACCAGGAGATTCCATAACAAACAGTTATTTCGACACTGGCGTAAGGTTTAAAAACACGACGTTTCGGGAGCCAACTGCTCCCTTTGTCAAGTGAAGGCAGAATGAAGAGTTCGTGAAAGTCCTAAGCTTATATACCCGCATGTTGGGAATCCCCATCTGACGCCATTTGGTGCGGAGCATTTCCAGCTGGGGAAACCCCAATCGGGGAAACCCTCGCCGGGAAAGCCCCCGCACCCGACGATGTCAGATGAACACCCCCAACTCGAGGTTTTGCAAAAATCCTGTAAGGTTCTGGTAGAGGTTTTGCGATGTTTATTGCACGACTCCTCAAACCGTAGGTTTCCCATGATTCCAGAAAAAGTCTACTCCCCAGATTCGTCACATTCTGATGTAATACTTTCATCGAATGCCAATCTGGTTCGTGACCCTCCCTGAAGACATGTTCAGCCAACTGGTTTGAATCGTCTCCCCTAGCTACCGCACGCATATGCTCCTTCCCTCGTAGACGTATCGATCTTCCCGTCTGTCCAACATACACCTTGTCACAGTCTCCACACGGTATTTGGTAAATAGCACCAGATTTTTCCTCCTCAGGGACGCGATCCTTAACTTTAAGTAATATCTGAAAAAAAGTCTTCTTTAAGTAATATCTGAAAAAAATCTTTCTTTAAGTAATATCTGAAAAAAATCTGGTGCTCTTCAAGAGAGTCACGAACCAGATTGGCATTCGATGAAAATATTACATCAAAATGTGACGAATCTGGGGAGTAGACTTTTTCTGGAATCATGGGAAACCTACGGTTTGAGGAGTCGTGCAATAAACATCGCAAAACCTCTACCAGAACCTTACAGGATTTTTGCAAAACCTCGAGTTGGGGGTGTTCATCTGACATCGTCGGGTGCGGAGAATTTCCCGGCGAGGGTTTCCCCAATTGGGGTTTCCCCAGCTGGAACTGCTCCGCACCAGATGACGTCAGATGGGGATTCCCAACATGCGGGTATATAAGCTTAGGACTTTCACGAACTCTTCATTCTGCCTTCACTTGACAAAGGGAGCAGTTGGCTCCCGAAACGTCGTGTTTTTGAACCTTACGCCAGTGTCAAAATAACTGTTTGTTAGTTTATATACTTATAATTAATTTTAGTTTATATATTTATAATTAATCTTAGTTTATTAAGTAATTTTAGCTTATATACTTAAAGAGTGTTTCAGTTTATAATTATATTAATATTAATTTATATGCTTATAATTATATTTAATATTAATTTATATATACGAGTATATTTAATATTACTATATGCTTATAATTAATCTTAGTTATAATTAATTTTAATTTATACACTCATAATTAATTTTAGTTTATATCCACAACAGCAATTTGTGCTATCACTCGGCCTAAATTTCTCACCTGCTCCACTTAAAATTCCTACACCACAGATTCTCGCTTCCATAGAAAATGCTCTACAAAATACTCACACTGACGAACGTGTTGCAGCTGATATCCGCTGCAGAGTGGCAGGACTCCTTCGGCGTCCAAAACTTCCTGAGGACAACCTAACGCCTATGCAAAGGGTTGCCCTCCGGGAGCTACGGAACGACAAGGACCTTGTCATACTGCCAGCTGATAAAGGCCGTACTACAGTCGTCTTAAATCGTCCAGACTACTTACATAAAGTCTCTACACTCTTATCTGATACAAATACATACACCCGCATCACAAAAGACCCTACACAAACAATTCAATCCAAAATGAACTCTCTCCTTCTAAAACTCTATAAATCTAAAAAACTTACATTTAATCTCTACGACTCTTTAAAATGCACTTCCGGCCGCTTACCATCCTTCTACGGATTACCTAAAATTCATAAACAAAATATTCCTCTTAAAACTATAGTTAGTTTTTGCAGCTCTCCTACATATAACCTATCACAACACCTCTCACGTCTACTCTCTCCTATAATCGGTAATAACGACTACACTGTTTCTACTAGCCAATCCTTCTGCACCTCTTTAAATAACCTACAACTTGACGACGACGACCTCATGGTCTCATTCGATGTAATTTCTCTCTTCACTTGCATTCCCACATCACTTGCAATCGACACCGCACTTACACGCCTCCAAAATGACACAACACTACATGAACGCACTTCACTAACACCTCACGACATCTGCACATTGTTGAAATTTTGTCTGGACTCTGCTGTGTTCACCTCAAATGGTTCTATCTATAGACAAGTTTTTGGCACTGCCATGGGATCTCCGGTCTCAAGTGTTGTAGCTAACTTGGTTATGGAGTCATTTGAGGAAACTGCTTTGTCCTCACCGAATTTTAACATTAAATTCTGGAAAAGATACGTCGACGACACGTTTGTTGTACTTAAAACTAATACACTCCAAAGCTTCTTCCATTACCTTAATAACTTAAACTCACATATAAAATTCACATACGAAACAGAACAGAACAATAAACTCCCTTTCCTAGACGTTCTTGTACACAGATCTCACGATAACTCAATCTTCACCTCAGTTTACCGTAAACCCACACATACAGACAGATATCTCGATTTTAAATCGCATCATCCAACATGCCACAAAGCTTCCGTTGTTAAAACATTAAGTCTTAGAGCGAATTCTCACTGCAGTAATGAAACACTTTCAAACACAGAAACAAAACACATACACACGGCACTTAAAAATAATGGATACCCTAAACGATTCATTCTCAGAAACTGTAGACCCAATAGTACATCTTTAAACAATACATCTCACACCCGCATATCTATTCCATATATTCACGGCATTTCCGAAACAATCTCTCGCATCCTTAAAGAGGCAAATATCAAAACATTCTATTCCCCTGTCACAACACTTCGCAAACAACTTACAAAAGTTAAAGACCCAGTTCCACCAGAAGATCTCACAGGCGCCATATACCAAATACCATGCAAAGACTGCAACAAACATTACATAGGACAAACAAAAAGAATGATCAAAACAAGAAAAAAAGAACACAAACAAGCACTCGCGAAAGGAGACATAGCCTCACGTCTGGCAGAACACGCTTTACAACACGGACACGAACCCGACTGGGACTCAACAAAAATACTACACCGTCACATCACAAACAAGAATAGTAGACTCTTCTTAGAATCTTGGGAAACTTACAAACTACACGGGAAAGCCATTAATACATCACAACCACTTCCAGAAACTTATAAACAACTCTTACTCTGAAATGTATGAGACATCCCCAAATTAGGTAACCCGCAGTGTGGGTTTCTCATTGGTCCCTATTGGGGTTCTTCCATGATTCTATTGGAGGCCTCCCATTGGTTCTCATTGGGTTTTCCCATTCTGCGGGACTACTCTGATGAAGGGTTTTCCAGAAATTTCAAGTATAAAAAAGAGACAGAAACATAACATCGTCATTACTCCTGATGAAGGACTGCTGCTGATGCGTCCGAAAGCTTGAGTGATCTTTTTCATTGCTATTTTACCAGTGTTTAACCTTTTTATGTAATTTCCTCCCTGGTACCCTGTATTTTATTTCTATGTCTAAGTTTATTTTGGTGTCGACGATAGGCACCATTTTTGTTTTTGTTAATTTTTTGTTTGAATGCGACATTTTATAAAAGTGAAATAAAATTGTTTCGATCACTTTGGAAATTTTCTTTCTTTTGCATTCCGTTTCATTTTGAAAGTATAACAGGTTACAAAAATATGAAATAATGAAATCCACTCCAGTTGCCGTCCAACTTTTTTTTGGTTCACTGTAGTTAACCCGGATTTAATTCCGATAGAACGTGTGGATACCATATAGACGGGCAGAAGTACCATATAGACCACATGTAGAAATACATGAAGAAACACCATACAAAACACGTGTAGAAACAACATATAGAACACATGTAGAAACATCATATAGAACACATGTAGAAACACCATATAAAACACGTGTAGAAAAAACATATAGAACACGTGTTGAAACACCATATATAACATATGTAGAAACACCATACAAAACACGTGTAGAAACAACATATAGAACACATGTAGAATCATCATATAGAACACATGTAGAAACACTATATAAAACACGTGTTGAAACACCATATCGACGTGCAGAAACACCATATAGAAGTGTAAAAGCACCATATCGAATGTGTGACATTTTTTCTGTCGCCGGAGTGTGGTTCCCCGTGCAACAGAGGTTCAAATTGTTAGGAAAACAATAGGTTTCGAGTGAGCCTAACCTTAATTGTCCTTGCGCCCTAAATGCAAACAAGCAAGCCATATTTATACAATATTTCTTATATAAGTTAGAAGATCAAAAGAAGTTTGCTGTAGTAACAATTGAAAATTGGAGATATTTTTGAGATCAGCATAAATATCTCCAGAATTTTTTATGGTATGGAACTTCCGAGTTTGAAAAGGAAGTAAGTCGATGGTGAGTTTCTTCAGGAAATTAAAGACTTCCTTTTCAAAATAGAAAGACCTAGAATTGTTCTCTAATGCGGGCCGTTTTAAACTTAAACCTTTAAAAATTTTAGTGCTGCCCTACTAAAAAATTTTAATCGATGGAAAGTTCTCTAGTGGTGGCAAATTTAATTTGATATAATTTTAAGAAAAGCTTAAATAAAATTACGGTGAACGTTTAACTCCTTGGGCTATATAAACTGCAATTTTCGAGTATTAATATTTGCGGTATTTTCCAACACATAAATAAAAATTAGGTACCGATTTACGAGGGATTTACTTCTTAAACTGACATTAAATATGCGAGTGTAAATCAAATACATAAGGGGAGGAAGGAAAACATTATACGAGACCGTTGTTTCGTATTTTATTTTGCTTGAATCATTTAAATATACATTATATACGAGACACACAGTGTATGAATATATGATGGACATGATATGTGTACAAGTATATAACAGCATATTTGGATTCTTATCCATTTGGAGATTTAAATAAAATTGTGAGTAATTAAATATTTTTAATTAAAAATTAATGAGAAGAAGGAATATTTTATGTAAATATGTGTTATATCCTTATATATATAAAGGGATGCTAATCCTTAATATATATATTAAAAACACTTTAAGTTGAAACATGGAGAACAATGAAAAACATTGAAAAATACACAAAATAATTTTACTTACATGCTGGACGATATATGAAAATCCAAAGCGTGTTCTTGCACGTTTTTGAAAACTAATGGATTAAATTATTAAAGCAAAGCAAATAGGATACAGAAATAAAAAGCCAAGCCAGCCAAACAAAGCACTGAGTAAGGACCAATGGAAGGAAATATTTAAAATACACTACAGGCTCTTTTTCAAAGGGAATCGCCCGTAGGATGTTTTCAAATATGGCATGTTTCTGAAGGAGGTATGCTTGACAGCAAATACTTCCTGATCCCCCCCAACATGCCATGTTATAAATTATGGGATATGCATATAATAAACGGAATAGAAATTGGATTGAAGAGATATAAATATACACTGACACACGACAACAGGTAAAAGAAAACCTTCGCTCAGCACAGGCTACTCAAGCTTCTTTGGCTCCCCAACCCCCGCCTTAATTTACGGGAACAAGTTTTTCCACTACAGCGTGTTGCTTAGCGCGCCCTCCAACGAATGTGTTTTCAAATACATATATATTTTCCTTTAGTAAAGGGGATTGAGAAAACCATTCCATTGATTCGTTCCAGAGGTATTGACGGCGTAGAAAGTCCAATGATACTCTCTTTAATTTGGGAAACAACGCACATTTATTTACAATATAGTTGTACAAATTAGAGGGTAACGTAATAATTAGAGATAACGTAAAAAGAGGAAAACAATTCTTTCATTTTCGCTATCCAACCCAACGATAACGGCTACCGTTGACAAAACTCTTCTCGTTTTACAATTTTCCTTACTCTATCTAGATCCTGGCAGTTTGTTTTGAGCTATTATTTTATTACTATAGTTACCACATCTAGCAGTTATAATAGGGATTCTGTGATATAAAATTCTATAGTTGAAACCTAGTCTGAAAGGTATCGTATTGTTTTTAGATACACTGGTACGTACTGGTTTTGAGATAAACAAAACTTTTCTAATTTAAACCGAAAGAAAGTAGTCATTAGACTTTTAAATAAGAAAATAAGAACTAGCTGAAGCATAGAATAATTTTTGCATATGAGGTGTAGTTTATTCTCTCGAGAGGACTATAAACGCTGCAATTTAATTTAAACAAAAGCATTTTAAACGAACAGCATGGGCACAAACTTCCGCAGAAAGTGTTCCACACGCAATTTCCACAGTCTTTACAAGTGGAGAAATTTCCATAGAGGGTAGTGTATATATTTCCGGACCTGCAGGGAGATATTGTTTTTAATTCGTTTCGGTACTTTTATTAATTCATTGAAATTGATATCAAAAGTCAGTTCGTTTAAGTAACATTCTTTTCAGGTAACCTTTTTCTTGAGCTAAAGTTTATTGTTAATGACATACTTGAACAAGTAAATAGAGGTGTTTTCTATTTCTCATTACATTATATCTTTATTCATCGATCGAAATGAAAAAATAATTCAGCGATGAATCTCAATTTTTGCATGGACGTTTTAATAATCATATTCCCGATATAAGGAAAAAATTTATTAAGGAAGATATCCAATCAAATTTAAAGGATTGAAATAAGGCGTTTCCTTCACTCTTTACAGAATTTAGAATCATCCATTTCTGCCAATTTAATGAATACTTATATATATATGATTAAAGAAACTTGTCAAGATGAAATGAAAAATATTAAAATGATGATGGTTTTCCTTAAAATTAGATACAAAGGGAGACGAACAATTGAAAGAGATGAAATTATTTTTAAATAAACAGGAAAAATATTTTAGTCGTATTTAATTTATCAAGGAAATTTTAAAAATTTGCAAAATTCGAGCCATTTTAATTTACAACTCCGGAATTTACTTCTTCTTGGAATAAAAAATGATATCAACAATTTTGTCAACACTTGTCTGCAAAATGAAAAGGAATAACAAGGCAAAAAAAAAGTTTAAGAGGGCCAACGTCATTTGTAAACTAATGTAAGATGTATCAAGATTTCTTTCAAAACAACAGTTTTTATTCTAGAATTTTAAACACTTCGATTTTTGGCATTTGTCTTACAAAAAGTATGCCAAGAAAGTTCTTGTAAAAAAATTCGTCAACATGGAAAAATTCCCTGAACTTCAACAAGCATAAATGGTACTGGAAGAAGAGACAGAATATTTTTTCTCTTCCTAAAATCATACATTTCAAATTATTATTTACTCGCCCTGACCTATCTTAATGTTTCTTCAATCATCTTTTTTAAATCACTCAATTTCTTTTCTTTTTTTTAATAAAACGGATACGAAAACTATTCGACTTTAATGGACCACTGTTTCAAATTATCTTTATTCCGTTCTTCTTTGATTCACTGGGAATCCCCAGAGACCGAGAGGGAGGGTTTAAACAGATAACAAAGTTACTTTATAAGCCATTTTGGCTCGGCGATGTTAATGGGTAGGGACACGGTTCTAAAGAAGTTCGCGGGAATGGAGCATTAACCGTAATTGGCAATGGCAGAACTATACGACGTAAACAATGATGCTTGTTCGTTTAGTTTCTCGTTCGAATAGTAACGAATGGCATTTGACAAAAGGAATAGATAATACTTTTCAATTTCCTGAAGTGGAGTGCAATTCAAGAAATTTCCGGAGATATTTCATGACAAAAAAACTATTATGAATCCATTTAGACCTTTTAGATGGCATTTTAAATATCTGTTATTCGAAAAATGCCCTGACATTTAAACGACAATTAAACTTATACAAATGCTTTTTTGTGTCAGAAATGTGTCAAATTTATTTTAATGGCACCCTAGGACGAAATGCAAGATTGAATAATTAAAAACGTTTCGGAGGTTATACGGAGTTTCGTCAGAAAATTTATGTATCGCTTTGCAGTACATTTGAAATGATCATATGTATTTGACAATGATTTTGGTTGAGTCCATATTATACAATATTACCAAGTCAAAAATGTTCCTTCGTGTTCAAGTATATGAAATAGATTGAAATATTCTTCCGATCAATAAGAAATTGATAATAAGACGGCAGCTTTAAAAAAGTGGAAATTTCCCTTCTTTCAGCAGAATTACAATTAGAATGGGTTTTATTTTTAATATCTGTTAAGAAGGTTTGAAAAGCACACGACTTTCATTTCTTTCTTCCCATTCTTTAAAGCAGATGGTCATTTTACGTATTTTATGGCATATCTTCGTCACGAAAGTGTTTCTGTTATCAACAAAACTGAATTTACATTTAAAATACCAAAGTAGATAATTAAAAATGCCTATTCATATAAATAGAAAGATGTAACTATTTCATCCATCGCATAAACGACACTTATTCATTAACAATAATGAATTATCTATCAAAACAAATTATCCCGAATCAAATAAATAATTAATAGTAACATTTTAATTATTATTTTATGCATAATTAATATTATTTTTTTTAATTTGTACCTTAGTTATGCATAATCAATTTGTGGATCCAGTTGGGCTATACATTTGTTCATATTTGCTTGGGACCTTTCTTTGTATAGTCAATCACAACTTACTCATAATTTTGTATATATTTGTAGAGCTTGCTGTTATGTAGTGTCTTATAATTCCACTGTACAGAAGAAGAATCAATATTATTATTTAAATGATAAATAGGAATCCTTCTGCCTACACAAATAATAAGTCCGTTTGCTTAACATTAATTCAGTCGAATTAGAAGACTCCATTTTGAGTGCATTTCACCATGACAGTCTTAGAAATTGGGTCCTTTGATGGAGGAAAGCAGAGTCATCATTAACACACGTACTTGGACACAAACGAACAATAGGTGGTATGCGGAAGTAAAAACAATGATGGTTGAATATAAAGATACTTCTAACGAATCTCAAACTCGAGTAGAGACTACTAAACTGCTTGAAAGTATTACCATAAGATGAGATTTCCGTTTCAGTTGCATTTTAAATGCAGGTTTTATGCAAATGGATCTTGCAGACACGCACACACACACACACACACACACACACACAGGAAATTTCCGTTCAGGAACGAGGAATGTCAATATACTACTCTTCATTTTAACTCCGACTGTGTTATTGTTCCTAAATCTTCGCTGCATAATAACTTTCTGTTAACTTATGTTGCCTTGGGATAGAAAAATAAAAATAAATCACAGTTCGATGAATAAACAAATTTGTTTCCTTGATTGGGAAAAAAGTAAGATTCGATGATTTTGGAATTTAATAGAACTTTTGAAATTATTTACAAGGATTGGGGATTGAGTCTGTTGTGTTTTATCAATTATTCCCCAAGATTATTCCCTGTGTTCGATCTCCTAGCGCTTCACCACCCATTCATCCATTCGGTTCTTCACAGTTGTCTCTAATTGGCGTTCCTGCAACGTCATTCCACTAGCATTAACTATCGTATTCCAGTAAAAAATTTCTAGAAAATCTTCAAGTTGCTGAATGATAGGATCTAAAAAAAAAAGCAAAATTTGTGTCTGATTTATTGTTGTCTCGGCATGAAGGCACCTTAATGTTCAGGTAACAAGATAATTAGTCTTTGCTTTAGAAGCAAAGTTCCTGTGAACGTTTTATGCAACTGTGCCCGCGTACGTTGACGTCGTTTACCAGCTTGTAGTGTTGGGAAAGCACGTGTAATTATAAACATGTAAATCATAATGTTAACGATTTCTACGAAAGTTTTCTGAGTTTTGCTTAAGTATAGTGATTTTTATTCGTCAAGTGTACAGGATGTTTAAAAAACACGTCACTAACTGTATATTTTCGTAATCCTTACGCCATACCTAGCAAATTTTGAGGTAGTTACCATAGTCTAAAATCTATATTTAATAATATATTTCAGATAATATTAAGGCCAATAGCTATAGACGATCTGCTCTGAAAAAACAGTTGAAGTGTAAAGGTGGATTTAGCTGAAAGTAGAAAGCTAAATTTTGGTTTCTTGGTTTGCGAAAGCTATGCCGCTTTTCGGGAATTCCTACTTGGCGCTTTTGCAAAAACGAAAAGGCTATGTTCGCATATGTTCGTAACCGAAACAGTAAAATATGAAATAAAATATTAAAAAAAATTTAAATTTTATTAAAAATTTTTCTCTACTTTATCAACTACATTCTTCTCCATTTTATCAAATACATTCTTCTCCTTTTTCTTATTATTATTTAACATTATTAGTTTATTATCTTGTAGAGATTAATAATAATATAAACATTTCAAACACAAATTGTGTGCCAAAATGTTATAATTGTAATTAGATGTATGTAAAAAAAAGTTTAATAAGTTACGACTTATAAATTTCACCCACTGGATGGATGATAGCTTTTAAGATCATTTATTCATATTAATTTATTTATTGAAAGACAAAAAAAAAATCCCTCACAAATATACATTTATTGGTCAATGCAGTCCATTTTACACTTTGCAAATAACCGTGGGCATGGGTTAAGCTTGTCTATCTTGTTGAAGTTTTAACTATGTGTACAATATACACTGTGTATCCATTGTATATACATTGTATATCCTATTTATTTCTTGGTTACTTAACAGTCGTTTTGTAAATGCAAGTAGCAGCAATTATAAATAAACCATTTGGCCATCCAATATGTTCAGCCCCACGAGTGTCCCTAATTGAGAGGTAACATTTATTTGTTATTAATACAAATTCTAATAGATGGATAAAGTGGAATAGATAAACCAAAGAGGATAAAATGAAATAAATATAATAATAAAACAAATGAAATATATATATATGAATATACAGTGGCGGATTAACGATTTTGAGGCCCTTGGGATACTGGTTTTGTGAGGCCTTCAGTAAAATAGTTCAAAAAGATTGTATAGAAAAGAACACGTCTCTGGAGGCCCTCTAGCTGGCGGAGGCCCCTGGGCTGCTACCCCTAAAGCCCATGCGTTAATCCGGCATTATATATATACACAAGGTGTGCCAAAAGTTCCCTCTGATTTTAAAAAATCATAAAAAAATGAAGAAATTGGTGTATCGGGGTGCGGTTTCCACTTTTAGACTTGTGAAAGTATCGGATTTTTTGACACAAGAAAAAAATAGTTTAAATTATCGCCAGTAGGTGGCGCTATTTGGCACTCAGTTAACAAAATACATGTAAAATATCTAGATTATACAGAAGGTATTCGCTTTTACTTGAAAATGTAAAAAAAAAAATTAAAAATGTTCAATGTGTTCACCCTCACATGTAAGAATAGTCTATAATCGGGTGAAAAAACAATTTATACTCTATTTACTTATTTACACTTGCGCGCAGCATATCAGCGTCGATAGCAGAGCTATCGCGGCGTATAGCATCCTTCAACTCAGATAAGGTAGATGGACTTCGAACGTACACCCGAGCTTTTAGTTACCCCCATAACCAAAAGTCCGCAGGAGCTAAGTCCGGAGATCATGGAGGCAGTGGCGGATTTTCGCACAGACGTACGAGGCGCGCTCTTGGGGCCTCAGGATTTTAGGGGCCTCAAAATCTCAAAGGCCACCAAAGGAAAAATAAAAACTATATCGTTTTAAATTTTCACGGATTATTAAACATGTTTTAGAATTTCTTACTACAAATAAATATTTTTCAAAATACAATGTGTGCTTGCTCTGAATTCATAATTTTCGCCGAAACATTTATAAATTATACTTTTATGGCTTGCAGGCTATGTGATGTATCATGATGTCTTCACACAAACGTTTCTGTTTCGTTTAAATACAGACAAATGTTGGGAACTGAACGAAAGAGAGTCCCAGTTAATTTCCACCTATGGTCATGTGTTAAACTTTCTCTCCTCCCACCCCCTCGAAACAGGGAAAAGTCTTCCACCTGCACACATTTCTTGCGTTTCCTAAAATTTTGTATGGCTACCATTCAGACTGAGGCGAGCGCTCACGTTCTACATTTTACTGTCAAATTCGCCGTTAACAGCCCCTGAATAAACCACATGTGCAATCCTGGACCCTAGAAATGGGCAGGAGAACATTTTTTCATGGGAACGTCAACAATCAATTTACCAAAGCAATAGGCATGTGGACAAGAACTTAACTCAGGATGTTTAGACACCACACTGCATTTACGAGTGAAAGTGACACTTCCAGAAACCTAGATGCCCTCCAGATGCCCCTCCAGGCTCCAGTAAAAGCTGAACTGACCAATGTAAGTTCGAATTCTTGCATGCCACAAAAGATGGCTTTTGCAAAAATGGAAAGGCTGTGTTCGCATATGTTCATAACCGACACGGTAAAGTATGAAATCAAATATTACAAATAATTTAGAAATTTTACAAAACAATTTTCGTTATTTTATCGACTACATTCTTCTCTATTTGTTGAATTATGGCAACTCACTGAACGACTGCAATGTCAACATGGCAGCCGTTCAATGATTTTGCAATAATTCAACAAAGCACTAATTCAATCCTCACACACTATTACAAAGGCAGAAGTGGATTAGAAGTTAGTTGTCGGTTACAATCCTCTTTTAAACCGATAAAATTTGCATATTTTCAGGAAAATATTCTTTGAAGCCCTGCTTACCGTTCGTTAAGGTAAGTAAATGCTTTTAAGTTTAAGGATGATACGTTGCAAGAAGCCTAAATAATTCTTTCTTACTCGCATCGCTTCGAATTATCACACCTATTACGAATTGGAAATAGATCACATGCGGTTTAAGGAAAACTTCCTTCAATTTAGGAAATGGACGTTTAAGTAAACATAATCATCATTCGTTTTTCAAATGAGACGTCAACGAATCGTTAAAGCGTTTACGAATTATTTTTACGGATAGGGAACATAATATTTATACATCTATTTCTAATAACATCTGAAGATAAAGCACTCACGCATTGCGCATGTAACGTTTTTGTGAAGGATGGAAATATTATACAATACATATAAAATGTCATTTTATAACATAAATGCTTTCGATTTTAAAATTAATATAATATTTTTCTGACGATTTTAAATGTTGTTAATTCCATTAAATGTGCATTAAAAAGTATTTAACGTTTATTTAATGAGATTCGCTTAAACTAATAGCCAAAATCTCAAGACAAGTTTTATTTGCGTATTTCTGAAATTCATTTCGGTTTCCTGCCGATAGCGATTAAACTGACAATGAAATGACCTACAAGCGAATTGATGAGTAAAAATTATGGTATGAAAGATTACATACAGAGAGTACATATATATTCCAATTATTACTAAACAGAGAATACATATTCATGTGTGTAAACACGCATTCTTAGTTATTGAAATCTCAAAATTCTGAGAAGGCAATTCAAGAGTTATGAAACACAGGAGAAAATTTCGAAGCAACGTCCTTCTTGCAATCGAATGTCATTAGCTCTTAATACCTTTAGATGTAGTTTATACCAAGCGGGTTTGGAAGCCGTTATCAGAAAGAGTGAGGCTCCAAGTTTATGTAACAACACACAGGTATTTTTAGTTGTTTTTTACTCGGTATTTCGAGAACAAAGAAACGAAAGCACATTAAAAAGTAATTACGCTTTGTCTTCTTCTTTCTGTGCTTCCTATATTAATGCCGACATTTTTGGAGCAATCCATAAAAATGACGACCTTGTTCTTTTTTTCCTAAGCTCCAAAGAAATTCTTGAGGCAGATGCAATTAACGAAATTCGGTTATTATTTCTATTTTTTTTTTGTTCATGAGATTTCTTTTTAGCCCAACTTGTTAATTGCAATTACTTATTACACTGCCTAGTTTCCGAACTTTTCCCCTAACAAAAAATTACACGAATGTCTTTAATTTGGAAAACAGATTGCGATGAAAACTAAAACTCCATGATTTCCAGTTTCAACGAGGTGACTTATTCAAGAGCCAGCGAAAAAAGGCCCATTCCTCAAATTCTTCAAGTAGTTTTCCAATGGAAACGAGTGTTTCTGTTAGAAGGTAATCCAATTAGAATAAAACATATTTATAAGAATATTTATTTTGTATTGGTTTGTAGTTTGTCCCAAAATAAAAACAATGACAAAATAAAAACATTGCGTGCATAAAATTGAACACTGTGTGCTTAAATATTTTGAAATTATTCATCTATTAATACGTCACTTCGCCGTAGGACACAACTTTCGCTTGTCATTCGGATATCGTTATAGCAAAGTTATGTTGCAATATGAAATATCATTATTATTATTGGTTTGAATCTTTTTTCAATTCATGAGGCTCTTGTATTTTGATTTTGATTTTTCGATATGCTTATTGCACTTATCATTTTACGTTCCCTTTTAATAATTTTTAAAATCTAATTCACAGGACCTTAAGAAATCGGTATTTATATTATAGTACTACCATATATAAGTTCCTATATTAATTTGTGCGGGCGGATTGGAGGACTAAATTTATCAATGTTAACGTATTCGGGGGGTTTATTCCCTCAGTTGCAGAGGTTCGGATTCTCCGGAGAATCGTAGATCCCAACACAGTATAATTTCAGCCAATCTTGTTCCGTAAAACGCAAATAAGCACATCAATGGGTTCTAAATAATTCGAGTCACGCAAATGTCATATGTCATAAGACAAATCATACAAAGGTCATGTGTCATAAGACGAACCATATAAAGGTCATGTGTCATAAGACGAACCATATAAAGGTCATGTATCATAAGACGAATCATACAAAGGTCATATGTCACAACACGAACCATACAAAGGACATATGTCATAAGACGAACCATACTCAGATTATATGTCATAAGACGAACCATACAAAGGTTATATGTCATAAGACGAACTATACATAGATCATATGTCATAAGATAAATCATGTAAAGGTCATATGTCATAAAACGAACTATACAAAGGTCATGTGTCATAAGACAAACCATAGAAAGGTCATATGTAATAAAACGAACCATAGAAAGGTCAATTGTCATAAGGCGAACCATAAGAAGGTCATATGTCATAAGACGAATCATATAAAAGGCATATGTTATAAGACAAATCATATAAAGGGCATATGTTATAAGACAAATCATACAAAGGACATATATTGCTCGTCATAAGGCCCGTTTGATGACGTAAGAATTCTAAAGTTTTTGGCCATTTTAGACAATTTTATGATTTGACATCGATCTTAACTTTTAATTAGAAAAACTCTGGAATGATAACATCTAAGGTAACGACGACGCTTGGGGTAGAATTAAGATATTAAATAATTTTTTTCTAACTTCGAGGGTAGTAAGTGATTAATATTTATTTGATTATTATTTCTATACTATGTGTTTTGTAATCTGATACGGGATTTAATATCCCAGTTCATACGAATATACCCGACACGTGGAAATTTGGTAGTTGAAGTATGTTACTTTGTCTGTTCTGGGAAGGGCAAGATTTCTTATAACATTTTGGTTGTCAAAACCTTTAATCGATGGAAAAAAATACAACGTTGGAAAAATATCCCTTCTTTCGTGAAGATGCTGATAAAAAATATTAATGACGTTGCCCGAAATGTTATTACTATTTTAGTTGAAGAACATAACCATCATGCTTTAATTAGGGATCACGTAAAATTTTGAAGCTCAAAACATCTTAGTCGTCTGAATATTTGGAAACCGCGATTACGGGAGACAATGAACTGCGTCTTATCTTTTTAAAGCAGCTCCAGCAGAGACAGTATTTTCGAATGGGATTACTTCTCTGGCGAATCCTCCGATGGCTCTTTTGCCGCTCCTTGGAGCGCATCGTTTTAATAGGGTTCTCTAGAAGTTTGTGAAGAAACTACGTTTAAGAACCATCGTCGTTCTTGGTTTTGTCTTCCTCATGAAATTATCCACATTAACCAAATGCTTTTACAAATTCCCATCGCTTTTACTTGGGATAAATTCAGAGAACGTGGAAATTCACTTCTCAAGCCAAGGATAAAACGTTTGAAGTGAAATTTGGCGATGAAATTGAGCAGAGGGTTAACCTTTCAGTCTGTAAATCAAAGTAAGCAACTGCAACATAGAAATTGGCATATTTTGAAGTCGATCAAAGAGAAGTTTGCAACGCAATATGCGATACATACCTTATAATCGAAGTTATATGTGCGTTTCTTAACGTCCATTTGACTACTATTTTAATATATTATATGACTATATCATTATACAGCAGAACCTTCCTAAAGCGACCACTTTTGGGACTGGATTGCAACGGTCGCCATAGAGAAGTGGTCATTACACACACGACAGACTTCAGTATAGGCAAGACTAAGTCCCTGCCAGTTCTGTCTTATAAAAAGTGATCACTTTACTCATGTGGTCAATCTAATAAAGTGATCACTTTACTATGTGGTCAATCTAATAAAGTGATCACTTTACTCATGTCGCCAATCTAATAAAGTGATCACTTTACCAGGATCCACTGTACTTTTCACCAGTTGTATAGAGGTTATGATTGCCGGAATCCAGCTGGTTGGGTTGGATTCCTCTTCTAATAAGAAAGGCTGTGCGCAAGTATACGGCAGGGGTGAGGACAGAGAGAGCCACATTCCAATTTATTATATATTATTAAGACCCACACCATAGTTACATAGTATTAAATACACAAATTTAATTAATATGGTTACATATTGTACCAAAGTCTTAAGTGCTGTATAAAATATACATGTAAGAAAATATAATTAAGAGAAAGAAAATACAAAATAATTATTTCAAAATTTAATAATAACTCCTAGATGGACCTATCGATGCAACCGAAGATCTACTTTTGAAGCGATTACGTACAACTTCAACTCTTCATTAACCGATTAACTTTCTCAGTTAGTCAATTCAAAAAGATTCGTAAGAAAGTTCAGAAAAAAATAAATAAAAAGAAAAAAGGAATTTCAATTTTCGACGAGAGCCTCACTTAACTCAACGAAGAGCCGCATGCTGATCTCATAGCCGCATTTGCCCACCTCTGGTATATGGTGTAGCCATGTGCTAAACTGTTCTATGACAGACGCCTTGAACGGATCTTCTAGTTTACAACAGGCGGGCCAAACCGTCCACCATGCCGTTTAGTGAACGATTTGGCACAAACGTAATGTGGTGGTATAGAGGGCATGTGAAGACACCAGATGACCCACAGGGCATGTGAAGACACCAGATGACCCACAGGGCATCCTCAGGACAGCACTAGAAAGCGTTATGTGCGTGTGTGGTATGCAAGATGGGAAAGTGGGAAGTGTGGCCGCTGAAGGCGGAGCTGTAATCCCAGAGTCACTATGAGGCGTTGGCAATCTTGGTCACCTAAGGCGACCCACGTTGCTTGCTTTAAATGTTCTCGTTGCGCCTGCAACACATGTTTGTCTCTTAATAAATAACACATACCTATTCGGCCCCTAATATATTATACGTAATAATTCCGACGCCCACGCTTTTTTAGCCCAAACTAGAGCTGTTTTGCTGTAGAAGAAAAAGAGGCATCTTCCTCTACCTAGGTTCGAACCAGGGACTCAGCCCAGAGCATCTTAACCCCTAGACCATCGAGGAGAGAAATGAAGCTCGTTTTCTTCGTATCTACGAATATAAGGTTGTAAGTTATTATTACATATTATTTATTATTAGTTTTCCTATATTATATTTATTATTATTTTTTCACCAAAACAAAACAGGTCTAGTTTGAGCTTAAAACGTGAGTATCGAAATTGTAACGTATATTAAATTTCCTACCAAACAACATAAACGAGGTTTGTTTGTTGACCACTATTTGGCAATTGTGTTATTCCTGAGCAGGATAATAATATATTACAATCTAATATATTATGTCCCTACTTCAATAAACTATATTGCTTAGATATATAGTTCTGCATGTGTGAAAATGTTACATTCATTGCAAACAATTTGAGCTAAGTATATATATACAGCCAACTCTTAACGATCTCAAGAATAAGCATAAATTAAAAATTGGAAACTTAAAAAAGCAGGCCTGATTAATTCTTGAAAATAACGCAATGGCGCCCTTACGAAGAGATTACAGCTTATTAGTCCTCAACGCTGATACATAAGTTAAATAGTGTTAATAAATTTATCAATGTCATAGTCAGGTATATATATGCGATCACACAGCGTGTGTGCAGGTAGTCGTTGTGCTGCCACCAGCTCGGCTCGTAGCTGAGCAATATACGTCTCTTCGTGAGGCGGGTTCTTTATTCCTGTTTTCTAGGTAGAAAACTAGAAGGTCGATGATGAAGAGTGAGGTAGATATCAAGAATGAAGAAACAATCTAAGACTATTTATTGAAGGTGATTAGTATATACCTTGACATCACAGACAAGGCAACTATAGGCACACCCCCTAAGTTCCAACGTATTGATGAGGCACGGAAATCGCACACATGTGTGTCCGTCCTACTCCTCTGCCTCATTCGATCTGCCCTCTCTTACCCACTGTACGCAACCAACTCTTTCTCCACTATGATATAATTGGTCAGTCTTAAGACCGTGGTCACACCTGATTGGCCGATGTGACCCTTCTCCCCGTTCCATACATGTTTCCCATAAATATTCTGTAATGTCAATCTGGACCTTGCAGACCAGAGTTATTGCAATTTTATCCGCCCACATCCGGACTGTTTCCTCTCGACCCTTTTCACAAAGAAGACCTACAAGTCTCACTTTCCCATGCTAACGCCATGTGATCATTACAATCAGTAATACGATTCAATAATTTTATTATTAATAAAATTTAAAGATTTTATCATTAATACACTTTAATAATTTTATTATTAATTCAATCTAATAATTTTATCATTAACATAATTTAATAATTTTATTATTAGTAGAACATAATTATGTTTGTATCATTGTGTCATCAGTAAACTTGCAGTTCTTTCAGCATCCATTCAATTTGAAAAGAACTGTCAAGCCCAAAAGTGCGGCGAAATGTCTTTTAAAATAAAAAACCTATTTGCGTTTGCTCTTATATATACTTTCGGTTTTGTTGCACAATGCACTCTTGATTTTACGAACTCGTGCGGACCCCAACAAAATGAGAAAAGTTCGTAAAAGCGAATGTTCGTAAATGAAAATTAATATCTAAATTCCTTTTATGGATCTTTTTTGGGCATTAATGCAACAGTTCGTATAAATGTCTAATTCGTAAATTGAAGATTCGTAGAAACGTTCACTCGATGTTGTGAAAATGTTCACTGTATAATGTAATAAATGTGCATAAATGTAATAAATGTAATATATGTGTATGTATTTGTAGTAACAAAGTGTAGCTTTTGGACTTCCAATGTTTGCTTCGTATTTCAGCTATTATATTCCGAATTTTCGCTTACCCGCGGTAGCTCATTCATTATCGATTACCCGATTATCATAACGATTATCGTGGATAATCGAGAGTTGGTTAAATATATAGGCTCTCATATATTGTGCGATTTTTTGACAAAATGGAATATAAATGCGGGAAAATTCTGAAACAATGCTGAAATAAAGAAACTAATATCAACGGCCATTAAAAGGAAAAATCAAAACGAGGCTACAGCGTTGACAATCATTAAAAATGACGAAGAAAATCTGTTTGTTAACTATGGGTAAGTGGGGACAGAAAAGTAAAAAGCATCATCGCAAGAAAATCGATTTCAAATCGATCGAACGTCCAGTTTTCTTAAATTACCGGCTATCGATATGTTTATCATCGATATTTCGTGTATTGCGGATACGGCGATTGATATTTCCGATAACTATCAGAAGAAAAATGTCGTTCTTGTCAAAATTTACAAACTGTATTCTGGGTCTTACCGTGTATCATTATTTGTTACAATGACCAGCTTCATAGAAGAAAGCGCAAGAAATATTTTGAATCGATATTTTGCATCGCGATTAATTCGTCAAATTGGCTTTCGAAGGAATCGATTTCAAAGCAGATATAGTGAATAAAACTTGGTTTTGATCGATTTTCATCGATTTACTCACATTTAACATCTCAGCGGCATTCCTCTCTTAAAAAATCAATCATTACTAATTCTTCAAGTATGTTTTCATTTTAAAGTGCATTTGAATACTGCAAATTTAAAATTTGAATCAATTATGGTGCCTGCCTGAATTTGATTGTTCAGAGCATGATTGTGAATGTATTCTGTCAAAACTATGCAACGTTAAATAATGGTCCTTTTTAAACAACTTTATATTTGCCTATAAAACTGAAATTTAATTACACAATGCACATTTCCATCAGACTTCGCTGGTCTTCAGGAAGTTGTAAACAAAGTCGTGTTGCCACTTCTTGAAAGCGTTGTTACCTGGCTGGGGTGTCTGTTGATGTCGATTGCGTGAAGGGTGGCCGTAGTTCGTAGTAGGGTAGACCAGGCCCGGTTGAAAACGGGCTAGAAGCTTTCCATATCAAAGCTTTAAAATCTAACTTTGTAAATTACCAAAATCTAATCTTGTAAATTACCAAAATTTAACCTTGTAAATTACCGTTTTTTAGCTGGGCCTGGTCTACCCTACTGCCCACTACAGCTACCCTTCACGCATCGACATCAATAGCGCCAGGCAATAAGGCTTCCAAAAAAGTGGCAACACCGCTTTGTTTATAACTTCCTGAAGAAGACCAGCGAAGCCTGGTGGAAATGGGCATTGTGTAATTAAATTTTCGTTTTATAAGCAAATATAATGTTGTTCAAAAAGTTCTATTATTCAGATCATATTACTAAACGTGCACCAAAAGAGTATGATTTCGAGCAATGGGATGTATTAAATATTTATTTTATTTTTGTATTATACTCTGCCAAGGTAGAAGTATTCGAACACCAGGGTGAAACATCAGAGTTAACGCGAGTTTATTTTTAGATTATGTGTGATCCAAGTAGTTACAGCAACTTCCCTGGACAGGTTTTATTAAATATGCTGCTGCTGACTTTGAACCAGCATATTTTCCCACCCGTCTCAGTAATTCCCGTTAGAACAGCCTTGGAGGAATCAGATGAAGTGTTCCAACTAATGTCAATGTCGGTATCAGTGTGAATATCGATGTCAACATCGACATTTATGTTAGTTCTATTCAGCAAAACATTTACGTGTCGAGCTACAATATGCGTTAGGTCTTATCCGTTTGAACTTACTTATACCTTAGCTAGGCAGAAGCGAATCAAGAGAAATAGAAGAATATTTCGATGCAAATATTCCGGAATATACTTGGAACCAGTCCTGGTCATCGCTACCATCGCAAGGGGTGTACAATGACGAAAAGACAGGGCGGTTATGAACATTCTCGCCACGTCAAGACTTGATTGTGAAGAGTATACTATTAAAATCCAGCACCTTTACGATGTTGTAGTGGAGGTGTGTTAATGCATGGCAATTTTACGAAGTTGTTGCAACAGTGGTAAGCGCGAAATAGCCTGGACATCTAGACGTCGTAACGACGTCATTATTGTGGTAAAACGGTCGGACAGAGACTATCCTTGCTGTTATCACGATGTGTTATTTCTGATTACAGGTATAAAGGAAGAGTTACAGTTTTTGCCTAATAAATGATGTTGCTTTAATTAAATTTAGGTATTGGAATGCTTTCCCTACTCCACGTATTAAAAATTAGTTCAGTGTATAAGCGTCCATCAAAAGCTCACTTAAGATGTATTGAGAAAACAATCGTGAATAACTTGATGCAGTATAGCTCAGTTTTAAACGATAAAGTTTGTTAAAAATCGATATAAAATTTTCTATCGATTTCGGGTGGGATACATGAACTTTTTAATTAAACGTTGAACGTGCGCAGTTTTACTTAACTTTGGTACTACGTTTTGAAACCAGTTACGTAAATAAAGTTAATTTGAAAAGTTATTTTCATTCCTTAATTGATCTGCATTATTTAAAGAAACACAAATGTAAAGGAGAAGAGAATATAGATTATAGAGGTGTTGTCGGATATTCCGCCGCGTCTGTTTATTAAAAATATTTAACGTTTCACTCCGTGCTATATGGAGCATCCTCAGAAGTAACAGCCAACCAAGTTCCCCTCTGCAAAAATGTAAGATTTCCGCTTTGTTGCTCGGCAGAAAATGAGTGATTGAGATCAGGAGAATGTCTCATAATCTCACTTACTCATATGACACATCTCAACCACTCATGGTTATGTCTCATAATCTCAATTACTCATTTTCTGCCTAGCAACCAAGCGAAATCTTGCATTTTTGCAGAGGGAAACTTGGTCGGCTGTTGCTTCTGAGAATGCCCCGCATAACACGGAGTGAAACGTTAAGTGTTTTTAATAAACAAACGCGGCGGAATATCCAGAAAAACTCTATAATGTATATTAATAGACGCCGTGAAAGCCTTCGTGAATGTATTTAAACGAATATAGCCAAATATTAATTAACAAGTCATTGTTTTCATTTTTCAACTCATTTGCGCAGAATTTTATCTCAGTTGCCTTTGCGCTGCGTAATAAATCAACCGATTATATTTTACTGAATTCCTTATAAATTGTGAAAGTTATTTGACAAAAAAAGTATAATTGACACTAAGATATTTGTAATGACATTATTTTATAAAAAATATTGAGCTTTTAGTATTTTAGCAATAAACATATTGGTTACACGGCTATTAATGTAAAAATGTTGCAACTAGGAAAAAGATAATGACATTAATGAGATCTTAAAAGAATGGTTGTTGATCAAATCGATTTTCAAGTCAGAAAATTCTGGTGAAGATCGCTTGGGGCCAAGAGATGGCGACATTTCCTCTAAATATTAGTCACATGGGAATTTAAGAATGGGAGTGGATGAAAGGAATATGAGGATAAAATTGCTTTGCGAAATTTTGAACTTTCCTTTCTTAAAAGAGAAAGAGGATGGTTTTGAAAAGATTTTTGTAAACCTTTCAGTTTTATTGTAACGTGGGTCATTTGAAATTAAAATATTTTAACAATTTTTATTAGGGAAGTTTCAACAGAGAATCTCGGAGCTGCGAAAGTCAAGAAACCATAGAAAATTTAATTCTTGAATAATTTTAAAGATGGTATAATGAAATTTAGTTAAATCTTCAATTGCGTACTAAAAAAATAATTTTAAGTGGATTGTTTGAGTATTGCAATATCCAAACAATGGTATATGTTTGCGGGATTATGCTTTTAATAAGGAATACACTATGCAAAGGGGAAAATTGCATTTCTTTGAGATGTGCGTAAGATTTAGGAATTAATTAAGCAAAATAAATAAAACAAACAGTTAAAGAAGGGGAAAATTGGACCAAGTCGTACATATAAATGCCCATTAAATATAGACACGATCAAATACTCATTTTTCAGAGACATCTGATAGTTCTAAATTATTATTTCTCTGAATATCTTCGGACATGAAATATTTTAAAAAGGAGAGAATTAAGATACTATTTCCCGAGATAATCCCCAAGAAATTCTTTTTTTTTAACAGACAACTTTTAAGAACTTACTTTTTAAAGTATTGTAATTCGAGAAAGAGAGAAAAAGACATTTTTATTTCAATTTTTTTCTTATTTCCAAAAACTTCACTTTCCATAGGTTACTTTATAAGAAATAATTTTTCAAGACATGATCCCCTAAGGGTCCATAGAAATCCTTACTCAAGATCTAGGTCGATATAGGGTAATAGGAACGAAAAATACGTAGGTTCCGTTTTTACTATTTTAGCAACCTGACAGATTATAACCTTCCGATACCTAGCCGAAATAAAAACTACATTTTGCGTTTTTCAAAACAAACATAGTGATACAATAATTAGCATTCATAAAGAGGCTGTTTTCCCACAATAATTGTTAGGTAATTTTATACATTATACAAAACACTAAATTACTGCAAATCATCAGAATGGCGAGGGAATATAAGGTCAAAAACTCACATCTGCCTTCGAAAGCGATAATTTTCTTTCTCCATCATCTGTAATTCAGTTTGATTGCACGTTGTCACGTTAAATTTTGTTCGTTTTAATTAATGGTTAGCAGTAAACAAACATGGGGATGAAAAATGGCTCTGTTCATGTAATAACCTTTCGGATTTCTTTCGTCTCTTGTAAGTTGCTGAAACAACATTTGATGTCATTAATTAATAACTAATTATGAGCTGGGAGATATCACGTTACCGATATATGATACTCCGAGCCAATAATTTCCAGTTAATTGATATTCTAACGACTATTATGCTCACTGACGCTAACGATTGAAACCGAGCAGCCGCATTATATTCTTGGCAACCGGCAATTAGAAGTGATTCCAAATGGAAATTAAAGAATAGGGATATAAAAAAATCCCTGAGACAAAATAATTCCCCACGTCCAAAACGATAACGTGATTCATCGTTCAAATCTAAGTAATGACGGAAGTTGAATTTGGTATATTGGGTGGGGCAATGGACGTTTCTTGATGTCACTATTTCGGTTATAACTGTCCCACGGAAACTAACGACCAATCATCATTAAAATGAGCTTCTGATCATTACAAAGTGACTTTATGAGGAATGTAAAATTTAGAGAACATGGAAGTCTAATAGTTAATTGTATCATTCGAAAATAAATATGAAACAGGGTATAATCATGAGTTACAAGGGCGGAGAGGTGAGAAAGAAGATAAAAAATAACATCGTTTGAAGTTCTAACATATACTAACGTCCAAAAACTTTGTTTCGTTTGTGCGATTAATTTTAAACAAAAATAACACAAGAACTTAAATTGAATTATGCACCATTTAGTTTAATATTTATTGGATTAATAAAAAGTTTGTTTTTTCCTGATGAAATTTGGGTAAAAGTTTTTTTTATAGTAAAGAACAGATTTACTGAACAATACAGCGGTAATTTCCTAGAGCGGTGTGTCTAATCCTTGATCAATATCACAATTTTGTTGTCATGCATTTCTGCAAAGCATTACAGAGCCTGATGCGTCTATCAGGGGGAAATGTTTTGCATGAAATTCCGGTAATAACTTTTCAATTGTCTTTATGTCATTAATGGTATTTCCGTGAGTAAACTAATTGTTTTGGATATTCGTGGCTTTTTCTCCCCTTTTTAAAATAATATAATGCATCGCATTTGTAAATTGTTGCTGTTATTTCTGAATGTTTATTATTTTTAATTTAAATTCCAAAGCGATCCTGATTTCTAGACTGAACGACATTTTAAACCCAGATAGCAAAGGTGGTCTTAGGGACGCACTGAGGCATGGCACCCCGATGGGGTGCAAGGGGTGTACTTGCACCCTCTTGGCTTATAAAAAAGGGGAAAAAAGACGGATTCACAAAAAATTAAGTCCAACAACATTATTCAATTGGAATTTTTCCTGGATGCACCCCCCTGCATATAATTCTGAGGGCGCCCATGTTATGGGGATGTGCGAAACGTCCTCAGGATGTCCCATGGACTATCCTTGCTATCTGGGAAACGTCAACGGTCAAAACAGCACATATTATTTTGTGTAGAATGAAATTGATGTAGTTATTGCAACGCTTTTAAACTTCAACACATATTTTCAATATACGTAAAATTTTAATTTATTTAAATTGGTAGGGACCTTGGAATCCATGGGCCCATGTAATTCTGCATCTATCATAGCTATATTTATATAATAGCAATATATGAAACAATATACTGTTGTTTGACCAACATAATAAAATAGACATGCATTTAAAGTTGAAAATAGTGTAGCCAAGCTAGTTTAATGGTAATATACGAAAAAACAACTGATTTTTTTGCAATAAAATGGCCATAAATTTAAATATATCCTGTAATACCGATTTTTCTAGCTAATTAATGTAAGAAATTGCCCGGAAAATTGGGAAGTATGAATAATTAGCAAATAGATCATATATTCATATAGTTCATAGTCAGTTTATATAGTTCATATTCATTATAATGTTCATATTTCAGATATCCAAGCGAGGGTATTTTAAATATTTTTTTTTTATTTAAAAGTTTCTACAGCAAATAAAACAAAAGTGCAAACAAAGAAAAAAGTTCGGAAATTATAAACACATGCGTTCAGTATTTACGTACGTTCATCCATTGCTTTGCGTTTACACGTCGAATACAGTTTATTAACGCGCGAGCAGTCGCGCGGATTAGAAGAACGCGAGAACGCGCGCGGGGTGATTTGCACCCCATCTGATTATATAGCATTATTTCATTAAAAACGTCCAATTTTACAGGGAACAATAAGTGGAATTTTCTCTTTGTCACCCTACTCCGAAAGATCGTGACTTTGAAGGCAACAGGAAAGAGTTTGGCCAGTTTCAGAAGCAAGGGTGGACTGTTCTTTTAACATATTGTAAGTTGTGGGATGTTATCGCGCGCCTGATCGCGGGTTATTATGGACAGTATTTATATGATTTCACTTAACAGCCCGTAACAAAAAATCTATATCTTTATATGAATGCACTTTATCTACTATATCTTCAAAAAAGGTTTTATTATATGACGTGGCATAACAACTAGACTCGTTTCGCACGCCAAAAATCAATCGCCAAATCTCGTTTGTTTCGCCAAAAATCAACTTTTCACAAGTGCTCTTGTAATGCAACATGGCCATCCTGTGCCCACTACTCGTCGTGTTCTTGATCGCATAAAATGATGACCAAACATATACACTCGTAAACGAAAGGTGCGCGTAATTCATAAACGAACTTTCTTCTTCTTTAAGCGACAAACGGATTTTTAATTTGATTTCTTATGACTTTCGTCCTATCTGTTTCAGACAATAACTTTCAAATTTGCATTATAATTTTTTTGCTTTGTTTGTTTGTTTTTTGGTTTTACGGCTCAAAGACTACAGTGGTCATGCTGCGCCGGGACCTACTGTTTTCCGAGGAATCCGAACCTCTTAAGGCCTGGGGAACCAAACCCCGGACTACAGTGAGCAGTGCGATCTTTATGAGATCTCTGAGTAAGCGTTCTTTTTGCACTGCTGGGAGTCGAACCCGGATTAGCCGCGCAATAGGAGAACGCGTTACCACACTGCGCCACCGCAGGGCCATAATTTTTTTTGCATCTATCCATTTAACAAGAATTTCAAGCACGGGTGATTCGCTAACTGGATAATCAACACAAGGAAAGTCGTGAGAACAGTTTATTACGAATGGAGATTTCTTCATAAACTACGATTTAACCACCATCAACAGTAGTTTGCATTTACGAGTCGTTTCTTAATTAACTCTCTTTCTTAAAAACAAAAAATGTGGAGGCGCCAGTATTTACAAAAGTGGGAGTGTTTCAACATGATAGCATTCAAATGCTGATTGACATATTCTCAGTCCAAATTAAGAGGCCAACGAATGAGGACATTAAATCTTTTGTGATAACTTTGCATTTAAGAGTCGTTTAAAAGGATGAACACATCTCTCTCTCTCTCTCTGAGAAGTTTCCACAAAGAGGCGGACGGCTCCTAATGTAAAAGGATTTGAAGCTGGTGTGATGGGGAAAATATTTTAGTGGATCTTTTGTTTTGAAACCCTTCTATTTTTCCGTCGAGTTTTCCAACATCTATTGCGCACATCCCAAGGTTTCAGGACTGTTCACAATTGAGGCTTAAATTTAATTAAACTTTCCATAGGCTGCAGATGCCTCTTGAATAGGCTTTTAATTAAAGAATTTCAATGCCGAGAATTGAGGTAATGGAAAAGGGAGCAATGGCTTTAGTAAGCGGGATATTTATATTTTCCATTAGAGGACCAATAAACTGCTCTCTTTTCATTGTAACGTCATCCGATATTTATGTACTGGCGAATATCGAGATAATTTACTTATTTTAGTAAACTCTTATGCACACAAATAATTTTACTCATACTTTCGATAATGGGACTTTACTGGGCTTAGCACATCGGAAGAGTCTTATCGACCTTATGCCTTTTACAATAGAGAATCGGTGTTAACTAATCTGTACTAAAGTATGACAAAGTATAAAAGCATGCAACTAAATCATTTATTACATACGAAAACGCTAAATCTCTGAGTAAAGCAAGGAAGTTACGAGGAATCCAGTCAAGGAGGGGAGAATCGGGTATTCGTCCTGAGCGCAGGATTGTCGTTTAGGTGGGGGGGATACGGGTGCCGCAATAAATGAGTCCGAAGCTTTTAGGGACCCCCCAACTCCGATATTTTTTACCCGAGCTCAGAGCCTGTAGGGGACCTACGATGCTGAATACGTTTTCATCACAGGGCCGTTGGAAAAATCTGTGGTAGCGACCATTATTCTTAGCGGCACCTTGCCTAAGCGGCATATTTTTTGGGGAGGCAAAATGGGTTATTATAAAATATGAAATAATTTTGGTTTGTTTGTTTGTTTGGATTTTGCAATGATTTTTATTGATTTGGATGGCGCAAGAGCGTCTGGGCTTTGGCGCTGTATAGCCCAGATGCCCTTGCGCCATCTATTAATTACGAGTTTACAACTTACATTGAAACACGACGAAATTTCTCTTCTGCAAAGGAACGAATGACCTCACTATAGTCTACAGACTGAATAATTTATCGTCTGCTACGAACTTCCAAAGATCATTAAGTGGGAAGAACAGGTCATTTGTAAATTTATTTTTGAAAAAAAATTATAAATTTTTTAGGATGGTTGAAAAAAATTATAAAATTTAGTTAATAAAAAAAAAAAAACAGGGTAAGAAAGCCTTTGGCGTTAGGGCCCCCTACGAGGCTGCGACCATATGCATCTGCCTTGTGAGCCTAGGCAGAAATACGGCTCTGACTTTACTATCCCCTCCAAAAGAATTTGTATCACATTTCTCTCAAGTTGTAAATTAAATAACTTCAACTTTAAACAATTCCTAGTTCAGAATTTTAATTCTTTCACCATGATACGTTAGAAGAATGAAAACAGGACGTAAATACCTGTTATAAATTAACTCTAATGATGTTTGATCTAATCTCTTGCAAGAATATTGAAATTGCACCGAATAATTATGCGTTTTTGAACATCGTTAAAAGTCTATTTTATTTTCAGAAAGCAAATTTTGATGCATTGAAAAGCTCTTCTCAACACTTACATATGTTATTACAATGACTCACAGAATGAAACTTACATATGTTATTGTAGCAACAGTTGGGAAATGTGATCGCAGGGTTGAAATAAAAGTTGGGAATAGCGCTAAAGGAAAAGTTAAAAGGCTGCAATTGATATACGTAGTTGATTGACAATGACAGCTGTTAATGTTTTTTTGTCTAGAAATCATAGTTTTGGTTATTACAACTTGTTTGTAATTGGTACGAAAATTTAATTTTTATGAATAAATGGCAAAAAATGACCTAAAGCAAGGAAAAATCGCCTAAAATGACCTAAAACAAGGAAAAATCGCATAAAATGCCCTAAAAACAGAAAAAAGTCAAAAGATGCAAAAAAATGCACATGTCATCAACATTCGGGCACTACTGATTAGGAATGAAAATGATCAAAACAGAAAATTCAAAGTTGCTCCGTTATCGCTTTATTTTAAGGACAGAAAAAATAAGAATTTTCAAGTCATTTTAAGGGAATGAAACCCTATTTTGTTTCTAGGCTTAGAAACATTATTCTTTTCTAGATATATTTGCGTTTGGGCATACAGCATTTTTCAGAATTAATGGATTTCAAAGACTTTATTGTTTTAGAAATCGCGGACACAACTTATGGCCGAAGTTTGAGAAGGACAAACATTATGGCCATAAACAGTTTCACTCAAAACAAATTGGCATTACAGATAAATTTTATAAACGTTAGCACTATGGATAACCTGCCTAGACCGTGGTAAATACCATTATAGATATATTTTACTGTATATGATTTATTTGGACCGAATGTATTTCATCAAAAGTACAGGAAGAATGTAGTTAATACTAAATATGTCCTAACAATTCTTCTGACGGTTAGCGGATCAAGAAATCTTCCAAGGGGTCTATTTATTTCCGATTCATATTTTAAGCCGATCGTTCGGTACTTTCCATTTAATTTTCCATAATATAATTCCGGCTTAAGGAGGGCGGGCAATTGTCCCATCGTCCCCCACCCCCTGGATCCGTCAGTGTTTCTGGCCAACCGATAATGTCTCTGAATATATGTAAAGATACACATAATATGCACATAAGATACATAAATAGGGTCCTAAATGCGGTAATGATATGCGGTAAGTTAATCTTAATGTATGGAAAGAGTTATGTAGCTTTAGAGTGGATGGTCATTACGTTATAGCATAGGAATATCTTCAATGTGTACGCTTCTGTTTGCAAATAGCTCCTTGGGGTGAACTTTCGTTAACATGGTTAGCTTTATAAGATCTAATGTTAAAACTCGAAGTAAAGGAACCATGAAATTTAGGAAATCTCCAGCGGTATTCTGGAAGCTATTCTCTAGAATGTACTAAAATCCTGCAGCCGTGGGATTTTCATTATAACCCGAGAGCATTAAACATTGTACGGAAGTTGGAATATTATTTAAATATACTGCGCGATTGTACATGGGGATTTTGATTTACAAACTCTTTATTACTAATTGCATCTGGGAATTCGAGATGGCTGTTAAGTGCCATGGACGCCTGGGCTGCACTCAAATTTTCGAGATATGCAACACTTGAGAAAATTGATGATCCATTTTGTGATTTGAACGATAGTGTTAAAAGCCTTTATATCTACATGTAGAGTCTGATTAACCCTAGAGATCTTTTGAAACGTTCACTTGTTTGTTGACTGATGTTTTCTTGAAGAGGACGTTGCTGGAAACAAGGACCTGAAGTGCCTGGTTTGATTTCCTACGCAAAAGAGATTCGGATTCCTCGCAAACCTGTATGTCGTGTCGTAACAGGATCATAGTTGACTATGCACCATAAAAAAATGGAAACAAAGGATTATAATGCGTCTTTAGAAATAAAAATGGACTTTACAAGCAAAACGAAAGGATATCATTATAAGAATGTGTAAAACATAGTACAGTTGAACCCTTTCACAACACTATTCGAGGTACAATCGAAATCTTGGAGTCGTAACTGAGTAGAACTATATTCATTTCACCGTACAAAACTAAATTTAAGTATCTATGGAGAAAGTGGAGGAGATGACGAAACAAGTCCACAAATTCAAAATAAAAACTGGGCTAGGTAAACGAGAGTACAATATTAGACAAAGATATTAAAACAACAAACTGAATAAATAACATTAACCAATATACATAAAGTAATGTATTTTTGATAAGCAGGCATAACTTTGAGTTCAAAAATAAGGGTTTGTTTGTTTGTTTTGTGGTTTTACGGCTCAAAGACTACAATGGTCATGCTGCGCCGGGACCTACTGTTTTCCGAGGAATCCGAACCTCTTATGGCCTAGGGAACCAAACCCCGGACTACAGTGAGCAGTGCGATCTTTTTATGAGATCTCTGAGTAAGCGTTCTTTGTACACTGTTGGGAGTCGAACCCGTTACCACACTGCGCCACCGCAGGACCCAAAAAATAAGGGAGTAAGGAGTAAAGAGAAGTATAAATGGCAACTATCTTTTAAAGGTTGCTTCTGAATAAATGATATTTGAAGTTGATAAAACATAACTTCAAATGATTTTATTACATAACACAGATAAAACGAAGTTCTAAAATTACAAATGAATAGCTACGCTCACCCTATAATAATTCTATAGTCCTTTAAGCTACGTCAATTTTAAACATTTTTTTTAAAAACAGCTTTTCCCGTTACACTCCTTTGTTTGCTTCCAATCACCTCAATTATAAAGCGCAAAGGATATAATCTGAAGTACTCTTAGCAGAATTTGGCACTTGTAGTGCGGTTTTAATGAAGGACTTTGAGATACTTTAAATTATTCGTTAAACCGTAACTTGCAGCCATCTAAACACTTAACGAACTTTCCACAATGGAAGAAAAGCGATTTCTGCTTATTAAATTTGGATTTTGTACGCAAAATATATACTGCAGCAGAAGCGTACTCGCCAGGGAAGTAATCGACCTATATACGGTATAAGTAGCGACATTTTTACAGCTATAGACAGGGACGTGCTTACGGTGTTAGCGGCCCTGGGCGAAACAGATTTTAGCGGTCCTCAAAAATGTTTTAACATAACACAGCGATAAAAAGATGCCCAGGGTTTAGCATTATAAAATAGAATTTTCTTCTGGCCTAATTGGCGCAGTATAGCCCAGATGCTCTTGCGCCATAAAAAAGCCAAACAAACAAATCTTCTGGCCTAAATGCAGGGCTGGCGCAAACAAACTTGGCGCCCTAGGCGAACGCCCTGTGCCCCGCCCCCTTGGTAAAAATCGAGCCACAAACACATTTTGAATAGAATGTTGTGCTGTGCTTACATGTGTAAAAAATGCCCAATCACCTCATTAAGTATTGCCAATAAATAATATTACATTATCAATATATATTTATATATATTTATTTTATATATATTTATTTTATATATATATTTATTTTATATATATATATATTTATTTTATAAATTTAAATTTTATATATATATTTATATAAATTTATTTATATATATATTTATATTTATTTTGTATATATTTATTTTTATATATATATATTCATACTTTTCATAATTTATATATAGTACTTATGTTATTGACATTAGTTATATGATACAAAACATTTTATAAAGTGAGCTGTATAAGCACCGGGTCTATGATTTCTATTGTCTAGCCTTCAACTTACAATAAGAGAACTTAAGGAAAAGTTCATTTTTATCAATATTTTGTGCTACGCCTTGATTTATTGATAGACGACGATCCTATAAGTCTATATTGTTTCATTGTAGAAAGTATATATGTTTTTATTAACTTCAATTTGAAAAAATTGCGCTCACCACTAACACCGTAGCTAGATGATTTTGCGCCCCTGGTAGATTGAGACCCCAGCCATAGACATATTCTCCCTTATGTATTATTTCAGCTGATTTTATGCCCTTCCTCGTCTGCGCCCCTGTCGTGGGATTTCCACCCCCGCCCCTACTCGCCAATGGCCACAGCTACAGGGAGTGGTAACAAAATTCACAGGACAACGACTAAATTTGATTCGCTATCTATTAAGTTATATCGATAAATGGAATTTAAAACGTCCTGTGGCGTTGCATTTTTAGACAGTCCTTTTGTGATGACTTGCACTGCTCAATAGCGTCAATATCCTTAAAGTCTTCATGATTGAAAGATTTTTCGAACTTTGAAGTTTCTGTTGGTATTATGTCCACTGCTCTAACTTTAGGAGACATAAGAATAGAAAATTCTCTTCCCTCCCTTTTCTATATGGTTATTTTTGTAAATTTTTGTACACTGCTGGAAACAAGATAAGCTGGCGTGGATAGAATCTCTGGGAGGTTTAAAAAGGTTTATTTTCATTAGCTCAGTTTCATACGATTTGTGGTGAAACGAACATACTAAACGCTTTGTGAGGGGAGAGTGCCCTTTGCATGAAAATTAATGAAATATTTAATCGTTTCTTAATTTTTTTGTGTTGTTGCCATAGGCGTAGAGTTATATGGGCCCGTGGCGACCGATCTCCCCCCCAAATATTTGAAATAAATTGCAATTTTACATATACTGTAATGTATAAATGTACAAAATGTGTGCTTGGGACCCCCTCCCCCCCAATTATTTTGAAAAATCTACGTTGATGACTGTTGTACGTTGATTTAAAAGTTTAACTTAACTTAAAATGCAATTCCTTAGTATTGCTACGACGTTTCCAACTGACGAGCAGGCACTGAATTGTACAATAACTTTTTAATAACTCTGAAGCACGGGCATATGAAAAAAAGGTATTCAAAATTCAAATTCATTTTCTACTATACTAAGTAAATTTAAAGCAATAAGTCCGCTTTAAAGTAACGCCAGAGAAATATATCACATAATTTTAGATATTACGGAAAATGATATTAAAGCTATCGTTTCTGGAGTGCAGGCAAACTAATTTCAAAAATTTTGTTCATTTAAATTTGTTTGCTCTTTCAATATTTAGTGTATTTTCAGTTTGATAAGTTATAAAAGTGAAGCAAAACTTCCTAGAATTTTTTTTCGAGGAGGGAAAACACAATGATTAATTTTATTAATTAGTTTTATTTAAATTTTAAAACTATATATAGTGTGTTCCAAAAGTTTATGGACAAAACAACTTTTTGGAATATCAGATGAAGTATGCAGAGAAACGAATTCAAAGTATTTTATGCATACAGCATATCAAAGAATATATATGATGCAATATTCAAATATTATTTAATACTCACATACACACATATTTTGTGGAAAAATGAAATTAAAGAAATGCTGTCCCAAAGGTATATGGACAAAAATTAAGACATTGTTTTAATGCGTCAAATTTCAAAATTTGCGTATTACTGTGGTTGCTTTATGACGCAATGATGTTTCTATGTAATTTTGCAGCAAATGTCTTTACTTTTGTTAGTTGAAAATAATGCCACATATTTTATGTTTTTCTCAAGCTGAGGTGAGCAAAATATGGCATTTTAAAGCCCAAGGATTGAAAATTGGTTAAATTGTTAAACAAATGCAACGAAGTAGATCTGGTATCTACCCAGTTTTATCCAAAGGTGACAATGTGATTGCAAAAAAATGGTATGGCTGACCGAAAAAGACCAGTAACCCACAAGACAGGCAAATTTTAAAAGCAGCTTCCAGTCGAGAAATGCTTGTACATCAAATAACGCAAGATTTAGCTACTGTTATGTCAAAATCTGCCCTTCATCGATGTTTACGGGCAAGTAGAATTCATATTTATCGAAAATCCGTCACCCTCCATTGTTAGAACTCACGGAGAGGCGCGTGTTGCTGGGCCCAAGAAAAATATGCATTGGACCAACAACGAATGGTTATGCGTTATTTAGTGACGAAACAAAATGATCTAAGTGGTCCAGATGGTTGGGCATATCATTAGTAAGATATATGATGAGAATCTCGCACTTTTTTCTGCCGCCAAAAGGTGGAGCATCTGTCATGGTGTGTGGGGTGCATTCTGTTTTAATGGTACCACAGATATAGCTTATATGCAAGGTCGACAGTGCGCCAATGATTATCAAGAAGTACCTCAAAGTGATTTACTGCCTTTTGGAAAAATATTGGGTGGTGAACAATGGGTGTTCTAACAGGACAAAGCTTCTATCCACGTCTCTGAATCAACAAATTAAGTGGTTTGTGAAAAATAATGCTACTGTTTATGGAGTGGCCAGATCTCAGCCCCGATTTCAATCCCGTAGAAAATCTTCGGGGATATTAGCACATGATGTATATGCCAACGGTCTTCAATCTTGCACAGTAGAGGAGTTAAAACAGCAAATAGAACTAAATTGGTCCCCTTTGAAGCCAGAATTTTTTCAAAAAACTCGTTGAAGGTATGCCTTATCGAATCCGTAAAACCATTCAAAATAACGGATACAAAATATGAACTGAAAATGACAAAAAGTACAATATCCATATGCTTTTGGGACAGCATTTTTTTTAATTTATTTTTCCACAAAATATGTGTGTGAGTGTTAAATGATATTTAAATATTGCATCATATATGTCTTTTGATGTGCTGTATGCATAAACTATTTTGCATTCGTTTCTCTGTCTACTTCATCTGTTATTTCCAAAAAATGGTTATCCTTAAACTTATGGGACACGCTATATTTATAACTGCATTTTAAACATTATGTAATCTTAGAGTTCAAATAAATATTGCTTATTTGAAATATGAATATTAACTGAGATGTCATTACGTCTTTTTCATTCCAATAATGGCTAAGAAACGTGACAAAAAAGTGCGATTAATATAGCTGATTTTCGTGTGTAAGTGATCCTATTCAACCCCCACGCCGCCGCCCCTCTGGAATCTCCAAAAGGCGGGCTTGGGGTTGCGACTATTTCAACACGTTAATTTTTGTTACCTTGCGCCATGTGTTCTTCTGGGGAGGAGAGCAGCGATTCCAAATATAAATATATATATATTTAGGAGGGAAAATTTATATGCAGTTGAGATGTACAATACTGAATTATTTCTAAATTGGACACCTCGTCTATATTTAGCTAGCCAGAAATATTAGCATGATGAGGTCACAGGTGTCAAACCATAATGTGTACCTGCAAAACTAGAGGAAGAACCTTCAAAATTTTCTCGTTGAAGATTTTGTTTGTTTTTATTTTCTTTCTGTTCTCATCTGTAATATTAAAAATAACTATCGGCATCACCAGAGTAAACGATAATCCATTTAGTTCCACTTATTTGTTGTTGAGTTTATTTCAATTATCCTATAGTGCATTAAGCACCTAAAAAGTCTCTCGTGATGCCGCTCCACACACATTGTCGCTCTAGGCGGCCACCTAGTTCGCCTAATGGTCGCGCCGGAGCTGCTTAAATGCGAAAGGTAAAGAGAAGTCAATAAATTTAATTTAAAAATGGGTTATAGAAATTAATAATATAAAATGCGAAATATTATGTTGTATTATTATTAGAAATAGTATGATTATAACGAATTAATTAAAAGCTAACTCAATGAATATAGCCATTTCTATTATACTATTATAACTTACATTGTAATTTTTCTAGTTTTTTTGTGTAGCGAATTTATCTATCAAACGTCGGAAACCGGGAGACGGTATGAGTAGTAGTAAATCCGACACAACGTGCTTTCTCGACGACGGAAAAACGTTGCAAAATTGACCGAATTCTAAACTGAGGTGGTGGGGGAGGGTTTAAGTTGAGAGTAAGATTATTAAGAAATAAGAGACTCACAGGGGATGGTCACAGAGGTGGGGGATTCACAAAACTGCTAGGGGTTGTGATGGAGGCGTAATGCATTTTTTCAGTTAATTTCAAGAAAGGCAACTTATTTATCGGATGAGCTTAAATTAGGTCATTGCCAGAGCCGTAGCTAGGGGAATGCGTTTAAGGCTCACGCCAGAGGCGAGGAACGGCGAGAAATCGGCTGAAATAATGCACTGGAGAGAATATGTCCTGGACTGGGGCGCAACTTGAACGATTCTTTCAGAGGCGCAATAACATCCAGCTACGGTGTTGGTCGTCGTTTGATAGTTGTGGGAACCTTTTCAGCACCTATTTCATTTCCATTTTTTCCGATTTTATGCGCAACACTTTCAGTTGTTTGACAATTTTTAGTCAAACGACTTTTCAACGAATTTGAAAAAGCTGGAAATCATTGAAACGAATCACGGAAAGTCGTGTGTTTTATATGAAAAAAGGTTATGGATATATTAGATCCACAAAAAATAAAAAATAAAAAATAAATGTAGGGCGATTTTGTGTCTACACAGAAAAGAAGGAAGTGAGGAGTATAACGAAAGCATTTTAAGTACGGCAGATGATGTAATAAAGGCAACTTCACATATACTTAAACTTGAGTATTAACAATAATGCAAATTTGTCTTCACATAACTATAACGAAGAGCCAGAGGAGAAGACACACTAATGCCCTTAATATACATAAAAAGAAGAGAGTGGTACCTTGATGTGTTACAGGAAAAGTTAAATGCATAAGGTGCAGCAGCTAATTTGATTAAATGAGCTAAAATTACAACTACATGGAAATGTAATTTAAAATAATATTTGGAATTTGCGGTTTCAAAAAAGAAATACCTAAAAATAACATGAGTTCCTAGTGGTCCTAGCAGAAGTTCGAATTTTTATCTTTGCAGGTGATTCAAAGAAATTGTTATCTGATAACACTGGATTTCCCTGTTGTTATTCTTCATTCAGTAAATCTTTTGTCACAATAATAATCTTCCTTTTAATTCTTAAGACTTGAAATTCTGGAGGGTTTACGTTTTTTCGCTCGGTCGAGGACCTACCCGTACGTTTGCGAAGACACTGTCTCTGCAGTGGCCATATGGCTATAGCAATAAACGTGCAATAAACATGACAGCGTACATTACTGATGCTAGCGCATTTGACTAATGACATGCGCATTTATTTTGAAAAATATTTAGAAGCTGCATGAAGACTTTTTAAGAGAAGTCTGACGTCACACGCAAAAGGCCAATTGGCCAAATATTCTGTCAAAAGTGTATATAAGAACCGCTAAAATCCGATTTCTTGGTACTTGCCCTACACTTTTCAAGCGGTCCTGAGCTGACGCCCAGCTCGCGCCCTAAAGCGTGGCCCTGACTATAGAAAAACATATGCGATTAGAATAATACGATATAACAATTATCAGTGATAAAAAATGAACGTGAGACAATTTAAAATCATTTTTTATCTTACGCCAAAAAGGCAGAAAATAATCCATTACACAGAATCTAAAATCATGATAGTATAACACATGAATAATAAACAACATTTATTAAGTTTCAATTTCCAATACTGACATTTTTCCATTGAATTACTATTAGCTATTTGTAAACCGCTGTTATCATATAGGGGTAGCTAATAGCCAACCATGCATGATTATCATCTAATTATAAATGCATAAATAAGAATACAAAAACAATAATAAAAGATCTTTATTTAAAATTTGAGAAGTAGTAGTTTGGGAAAAGTCAAGGAAAGGGTCCAGATACGAAATATAAAATGTGAGAAAAGAGAAGCAGGCGATCAATAAATAGATAGACTTAAAATAGGTTTTTGTTTGCGGCTAGTGTTTGGAAAGCTGATGAAGTATTGCGCAGTAAATATCTTTTATATTGTACTGTTCTTTTTCAAGGATTTCTGGAAAAACTTCGACGCAAAGCTAAAAATTTCTGAAGTGTCTTCTTTTTGGAAGACATTATATTTTTTATTTCCAAAACATATTCTGAAGTTACTGCAATATTTCAATTATATAAACTAATTGATTAGATTAATTATTTAATGTAACTTTTCGCTTAGTTAGCAAATGTTGAGAACAAAGTTTGCAAGGAGAAAAAAAATCTAGTCTCTCTCTTTAGGTGCTGGTTCATGAAAGTATTTTGGGGTGAAAAGTTAAATGCACAGTAAATTTTCTGACATTCTTTAGAAGTGAAATATTTATTTCAATCGGTTATTTTAAAAAAGACATATGTGAATTCTTAGGTGGCTTTGAGTTAGATAAAAATGCTTGGTTTTACGGTCCTTGAGAAATGAGAATTTGGTTGAAATGAGAATTGAATTTCAAAATTGAATTTGAAATCCTTGAATTTGAAATCCTTGAATTTGAAATTATTGAATTTTTGAATTGAAATTTTTTGAATTTGAATCATTCATTGAATTTTTTTAATTGAAATTTTTGAATTTGAATCATTGAATTGAATTTAAAATGAGAATTTGATTGTCGTAGTTATAACATCTACATACAACGTGTCGATTTTTATTTCACAAAATGTATTTTTCACGAATTTCTAACATAGTAATCATTGGAATGAAGGAGTTTTTTCCTTGAAAGGTGTAAATGATACATGCGGTAATTTTAAAATAAACGATTCAATTTCGAGAAAAATCATGATAGAAAATTTTAATTATACTCATATTTTTCAAATCTCTTTAATATAGCTTATGTCGTAGATCAGGAGCCGGCAGCATTTGGAGGCAGTGATGCCAAATTAATACTGCCATCACCTTCCCCATGCTAGCCAACACTCATTCAAATTTTGAAAGCTTAGTTCACTAGCTTACTATAAATAAAAATTTATAGATTAATTAATTAATTAAAAGTATAAAAATTATTCAAAAATTTAAGAGAATAAAAAATTGTCCCCTCTACAGTCCTCTATTTATGCGGATCCATCAGTAGTTGAGAGAGGCGCTGCTCAGCCCACGCATGCGCGATGACTCTGAAATTCTAATCATTTGAATAGCATACCCTAATTTGCATTTCCTGAAAGTTTCAGCTCAATCACGTGATTCCTTCATGGTATTGCAATTTTTACAAACATGAGTTTAGTACCTTACATGGTACTCACGCTATAAAATTAAAAAACATAAATATATGTTGCTGCCAGAAATGAGAAAAAGTTGAGACAATATTCGGAAGGAATTAACTTGCTCTGAATGGAAAAACAATAATGACGCGGACGTTGATACCGATGTCCAATTGTGTGGCAAGCACATAATTAATGTAAAATACTTCCCCTCCACCTTCATGCCGTATAATTTAAAATATTTGACCATGTAAGAGATGATCAACATTATGTGCAAATACGTAAACCTTTTGTTCGCACATAACGTTAATGTCCAAACAAAATACGTAAACACACATTGAACAGTGTCTTTTTTCGTATCTGTCTTTGTATATTTAACAATGCATACGTTGTTTTACGATGGTAAAACATGGTTCTGCTTTCACTGGACGCTTCTGTTGAGTTTTAGTTATTGTGTTTATCGAAGTCGAAATTCAAAGCCCAAGATGTATTCCGTTTGCTTTTAAAAAATGCAGAAATGTCGACATTTGGAGTTACGGCACGAGAGAGCACGTATTGCCTCGAGCGTTATTGGCTTTGTATAGATAAAATAGAATTACGAACGTGAACTACGTTGTTTCATATTTCTCCTATATATATCATAAGGGTCTTAGGTTTTTGATCGGAGCCCTTGTTTAGATAACGATTTGTCTTCTGAAAGCAGTTTGTTTGAATTCTTGCCATTACTTATAATATTTTTTTTGTAAAGAAAAACTGTATATGCACAAGAGTATTAGTTTTGTCTATAATTCTACAAGTTACTGAATTAGTTGGCTGAATGTTTCAACAAGTGGTTAAAATCATTATATAATTTATATAATACGCGGCATTCCCAAGCCATGGATCGTACTTAAGTCTCCGCTCAATGCCTTGGTGATGCCACTTGCCTCTCGGGAAAGAAGTCCTGGGTTCGACTCCCCTTCATGCAAAAACGGTCCTCGACATTTTTTTTTTTAATTTCGTGCTTTTGGTAACCCGTAAATTTCAAAAATAGAATACAATTTTCTGCACCTAATGCATATTTTTGCATATATTTAAGGTAGATAAATAATTTCTAAATAAATTTTTAAATGCCGCACAAAATAAAATTTTAAGCTCCAATTTTTCACATTTCGAGCAAGCTTGGGCATATGTATGCGTGTGGTGGGCCGATCTCAATCTCCATATATAGTGCTCCTACCTTTGCATAGAAAGGTTCAAAAAATTTGGAACTGGTGAATCGTATGCTGTTTTCGACTTTAACGAAGACTATGTCATAGACAATGGAGAAAATGATAGACATGCCTACTCTGTTTGAATATGCAGTGAAACTAGATTATAAGGAACATGGATAAAATAAACGAGTGATTTCAGTGAGTTTGATTTAATGTATAATATATTGAGGCGCATGCACTGTACTTCGGCTGTGATGGCGTTTGACACTTTAGAACTGAAGTGAAGTGAATGTGTGTTCGCGCATGAGCGTTTGTGCTGGGATTCTATCAGTCAGATAGATTTGTTCCATATCATCGGACCGAGCGGTCGCGTATAACGTTCATCGTTGTTTTAATATATGTATTTCTTTTTAGTTTATCGCAATGTTTTGAGTTTGTTATAAATAAATTTTCTTTTGTTTTCTTTTGTGGATTCGGTGTCGTCTCAATATATATATATATATATTATAATATAGATATAACGGGATAATTATTTTCCTCGGTGATTTCTTTTTTATTGTCACATTCGAAAGTTTTTGGAATTTTTATTTATTTTAAAAAATATAAGACTCTTTTTACATAAGGCGCAGCGAATTCAACTTCCAACAGCACTCACAGATCATTCTCCCACTGAAAAGAAAATGCATTCTTATTGCAATTCTACTGTCATGGGAAATTGAAAACGTAATAACCGGTAATGGACAAGATAAAAAAAAGTACTCACGAAAAGAAGTCCGATGGTACAGTTAGAAATAACGGGAGGTGACGTCACAAACCAGCCAGCCGCTTACAACAATGTAGGACTCCAAGTTCTACATCGCTTTTGGTGCCAAAAACAAATTCTGTGATTGGAGTCTTATTCTGCTGTAAGTGGCTAGCCTATTTGCAACGTTACCTTCCGTTATTTCTAACGGTACCATCGGACTACTTTTCTTGAGTAGACAGTAGAACAAAAAAAAAAGTGCTGTTTATTAAATACTAATCTCTTTTCAAACCTTAGAAATAATAGTAATTAATCGAGTTAGTGATTTATAATTCATGATTAGTAACTATTAGTGATGATGCTAAAGTTGGATTTTTGATAAATGATTGTCTCAAATAACGGATATAGCGAAGAAAACCATCCAGTACATTGAGATTTGTTGTAACCGAATTCGACTGTATATTTATTTTTAATATTGTTATAGATCATTCCCCGTAACAATACTGGAAGGCTTGTTCTTTGCAGACACAGAATTTTAATCAGCACCGAGAACAACCGGTAGCCAGGAGGGTGCCCTCTTGATAAATGTTGGTAATACTGATGGTAAAGTGTTTTAGTTGTTATAAACACCGCTGTATGGCTGGATTTGACTTCTAGCAACGAGACTATATACAGTGTGATTCAAAAGTCAGTCAATCCCGTCTCAGATGACAGACAGTGCAGTCCTGAGATGCAAAACAGATAAATATGCTGCATAATAAAAGAAGCTGAATTAGCGTAGCAATAACAGTTTTCTTCTTTCTGTATAGCAAAAAAGAATCACAGTTTGATTCCACAGATATACCGTATAGCAGCGGTTCTTCAACTGCGGGCTGCGAGACCCTCCCTGTGTTCCACAAAGGTTCAGAAAAATACTAAGACAAGATGGTTGGTTGGTTGCTTTTTGGTTTTACGGCTCAAAGACTACAGTGGTCATGCTGCGCCGGGACCTACTGTTTTCCGAGGAATCCGAACCTCTTAAGGCCTAGGGAACCAAACCCCGGACTACAGTGAGCAGTGCGATCTTTATGAGATCTCTGAGTAAGCGTTCTTTTTGCACTGCTGGGAGTCGAACCCGGATTAGCCGCGCAATAGGAGAACGCGTTACCACACTGCGCCACCGCAGGGCCACTAAGAGCATTTACTTCCTTTCAATGCTGAAAAATAAATTACAAGAGAGAACAAAACTTCTTCCTGAATGGAGAAATCAGTAATGTCACCAGAACAATATATATGGTGCTGTCGCGGCCTTTTTCACAGCCCGACATTGCCAACTATCTAAGTGCGGAAATGTTTCCACACCTGCACTCCAAAAGTTTGTACTCAGGCTTTAAAGGCAAAAGAGACAGTTTCCTCAAATAAAGGACACAGTCGAATAATGCGAACCATGTAAAAGGCATAAATAGAACTTACAAAGAGTAATACAATTTGGAGAAGGCTAAAACCAGATGTAACCCCCTTCTACCAAAAAAAAAAAGGCAGTTTAGAGGGCTAACAACCACCTTTTCAAATGTTGTCCTACAGGTGAGTACTGCGTGTGGTCTCCCAAATATCAGTTTTTCCCTCTTACATAAAATGTTATTCAAGATATACAAGAGAAAACTTTCCTTTATAACAAAATGTTTCCTATCACAATAGTGGATCTAAAACTGGTTGTCTGGGCATAGCAAAAGTTAGCAGTAACTTGCTGATCTGAAGAAAGGATACGAGAAGTAATATTTTCTTATTGTGTGCGATGCGGTTTTAGTTTGCTAAACCCGTCACCAATTAGACGTCGCTGAGCCCCAGATAACGCACCTGCAGAGGGGAAAAGCAAAGGGCGTTTCATCTCCATTCCTCCATCTGTGATTTGAGGGTCAGTGTACCTTATTAAAATTCTTCACGAATTGAAAAATTGGTAGGCGCTTCGTGAGAGGACGCTAAGGTAGAAAACGAAAAACAAAGATAATTCCGGGAGGAGAGAGAGGACATTATTAAGTAATTCTCCAGTGAGGAAATAGGACATTATTAAGTTTTTCTGCAGTGAAAAAGAAGGACGATGATCTTGACCAGAGAGTTCGAAGTTTTCCATGAGGAAGATTAAGTTTTCCTCCAGAGAGGAAAAAGGGATGATAATTGGGTCTCAGCCGGCGATTGTTAGCTTAAATAGAACTTTTGTGAGTACGCGAGTTTTTTTTCGCCAGACTATGATACGAATGACAATGCTTATAGAGACGAGAGTTACCATGAAGTCTGTACTGGTGAGTGACCTGTTTTTCAAGTGTTAAGGTCTTCTTACCTCATGCAGTGACTTGACATTGAAGGTTAAATTTCTATGATTTAATACTATTTAATTTTCGGGATAATATCTCCCGAATTTCATAGTTATTATTAGGGAAAAGGTCGTTAATAGTTAGCACGACCCAATATGTTTCCTCTATTCATATAGTTAGTGTTGTACTGATGTTGTTTCATATTCCATGTTTAAAAATGTTAATAAATACTTATTTTTTAAACTTCTCTCTCTGAGATCATTTTCTCATTTCGTGATTATTTGCTAATGAACTTTTATCTCAAGGTCTACGGACTATATTATCGTGGTTAATTTTTTAGCGAAACCACTCTTAGTTATCTTCACAATTTTTAGTTAAGCAATTTTACTCATTTCAGATTTAATAGCCTTAACGTTTTAAGATTATCCTAATTGCTTGCCATGATCACAATTTAAGCTTAATTCCGGGGACTGCGATAATGCAAATTCCGGGTCTTTAAACTTTCAGTTAATCCATGGGGGCCCTCGAGGGCGAGTGATTTCTGAAAGGGGGTCCCCGGTCTAGGAAAGTTAAAGAGCCGATGCAGTAGGGTACTGGATTCTTTTTCGCATTCTCGTCATGGAATGGATTTTGAAGCCTCGTTTCTGTTAAATTGTAGGTCCTATGGACGTGAGCCTAACAACCTCATTCCAGAAAACTGTTCATATGCCAATGTGCCTAGATAGATAAGCTGAGGCCCTGTATGGACTGTTAATAGGTATTTACCTGATACGTGTCCTGCTATTGGTGTCTTAGCCCCGACCCAGTTACACTCAATCAACATTACAGCAAAAGGGAATGATGTCTAATATTAGATAATATTTTCCTCGTCGTTCAACTCGTTGCTTTGGAATAGCATATAGCACAGTGGTTCTCAATTAGCTTGCATCGCAGTCCAGTTTGAATCTTTGTTTTGGGTCGGCGGGTCAGAAGATCTGAAAACTGAAAACGAAATTATCTTACATTCTATATAGACGTTGGGGTTATCCTACCATAGAAATTTTCTGATTCGATAAAAGCATTGAGGTAGAAGCTTTAGCTTCTCTAGAAAAAAAAAATAGTTTCATGTCTTTCGCAGCTGGGCTAGTTTATACAGTTCGTGGACCGCCTATTGGCAGTCACTAATATAGCATTTTAATATCCGCAGGTGCGTAGTTAAGTATGTGCCAAATGATCCATTGAAAAATAAAATTGCCCATTTTTCATACACGGGCAAACCGGTTCAGTGCTTCCGTAACTGAATGAGTTGGCATATCTCTCTAGTGAGCAGTGGTAACGCATTGCTGTAGCGTAGTAGTGACGCACTGTTGTAGCGCAGTCATCAGCGTAGAGTTTGCAAAATTATTGGAGGGGGGGCTTGGGCCCCACGGACCCATATTACTACACCTATGAGCACAGTGTTAACTCGCTATACTATCCAGAAAATCCCGGTTTGAATCTGGATGGTAGTCAGTGCTTTCCGTTCTTTTTTACCGATTGGCGGTCCGAGGATTTATTGTCTAGACCAGTGGTTGCCAATTAAGCTAAGTTTTGCGGACCCATATTTTTCAAAACTTAAGTCGCAGACCCCGACATTTGAAAATTTTGATCTCTATCTGTGCGAAATAATTTATTGAGAAACATGTGTAGTATCCCCTAATAAGCAAATAATTTTAAGTGAATTAAAAGAAACAAAAAAAAAACAAAAAAACAAAACAAAACACGGACTATGAGACGAGTGTTATCATATAAAAATGACAATAATTTGGTTATGGAAAAAGATATAATAAATATCAGTTAAATTCAATGCAAGTGAACACATTTTATATGTTATAATTAACATGTCTAGCAGCTACTAAACCTCAATGTGATGGGAGAAACCATGCCACATTTTCTTCCAAACAATTCTTCTCACATTTAGTTCAATATTTTCTACTTTTAGTCTCAAATCTAGATCAACATCGATCCGATTTCTATGTTTGCTTTCATATAAAAGAGCGTCGAAAATGTTTCTTCGCAAAGATATGTGGAACGAAAGGAAACGAGATGTTTCAAAGTTTTTTCAATCAACTTATTACAATCACGTAAAACCTTCGCCTAAAATTGATCCAATCTAGAATATTTGAAAAATGTTTTCAATGAAATTTCACAACTTAAGTCAATGGGCGCATCTCGCTCTTTCGCAGACAGGGTTAGTTTCACATAACCACAGACAAAGCTATTCCTTATCCATAGATTTTAAGGATTTGATGCAGGAAAACAGTCTCTGAAGCTTGTCGTTAAACCACGCATGTGATCAGTGATAATATGTTTCATCCCTGGTGCCAATTTTTTGCCAGCGTATCCCAAAAATGCCTACAATGTTGGTATGTTAGGGAAGTTCTCATCTTGTATTTGGCTTTCCCATAATGGTAATTTTTCAATTCGACCGATTTTTTGTTTCAGGTCATATGAGAAATTGGCTTTGTTTGACTTGCTATTTGGCGCAATTCAATCACTCGGACTAATGGAGACTAACTCAGGTTGTACAATAAATTTCAATTGACTATGGGAAAGTTCTCACATGAAAATAGAATTTTTTTTTTTCTTTTTTAAAAGAAAGTTCAATATGAAAAACAACTGCTACATTGCATTGAAAAAGATGGAAGAAAAATGTAATATACAGGGTGTTTCAGAATAACGTTTGGAAAATTTCAGGGTTGGAAAAGACGTTAAATAAACAGTATTGGTGGAACTCACACGGTTCGCAAAGAAACCAGCTTGTCTGTATAGAGAATTTATGTTTTACGTCCATCTTCGTTGATGCGCACGCAATTATATGAATTGAAAACAATTTTTGATACAGATTTTTAGTCATTGGCCTAATAATACAGAAGAGACAAAACTACGAAACGTCATTTGGCGACTTTTTAAAATTGCTTAATAAAAAGCCGACTTTCTCTACTTAAAAGTCGCCAAATGGCGCTTCGTAGCCAATTCTTGCTACCTTGTGCGCAGTGGATGGAAGCAATTAAATGACTAGCGCCGTAACGGTTCATTTTAGGAAAAAATTGTTTGGACAAAAAATTTTCATTTTTAAGTTCTTTACCGATTGCACATACCTATGAATTCCAAAATCTGTACAGTGTATTAAAAAAAAGCAATTTCCATGCTTTCTCTCACAACAGGGCAATACAGATCACGATCAAGAAATGGAATGTCGCATTTTTTTGTCTCTGCTGTATTATTAGGCCAATGACTTAAAATCTGTATCAAAAATTGTATTCAATTCGTATAATTGCGTAAGCAGCAACGAAGATGGACGTAAAACGTAAATCCTCCGTACAGACAAACTGGTTACTTTGCGCACGGTGCGAGTTCCACCAATATTGTTTAACGCCCTTTACAAACCCTCCAATTTTCTAAACGTTATTCTGAAACACCCTGTATATATAATTTTAACTTAAAGCTAATTATTAAATATTACGTTCAAGCTAATCAACGTTATATTCATGTTAAATTTATGTCTTATTTTAAAAGGTTTCTAACTTTTAAAAGGGTACAAGGACTTTACGAACACCCTGTATATCCCGCACATGTTTGTTGCATATAATTTTATTTTACAGGCGACCAAAAAAAAAATTATATGCAAGTAAAAAAATAATGAGTTTGGAAGGTGCCAGACGGATGACCGGAAAAAATGCGGACTGAAGGTTAGCTTGACAAGTTCCAGTCACCTCTCGGATAATAAATTATTTAAATACATAAACACATTAAAAAAACCATAAAGGAATACATCGACAAGTTATAGAAAATAAATTAAATAAATAATAAATTAAAAAACATGTGTTTATATGGTATAATGCCATATAAACAGATATTTTAAATATTTCACTCCTCGCAACAATTTGGAAAAGCAACCATGTTATTGTACGGGAGAAAACTAATAAACTAATTAAATAATTAAACAGTACGTTTGCGTTTTTTTTATGTAAGGACAAAAAAGGCCAAACTGCGTTGAAACACAATTTTCCGAAGATTCTAAACCTCTGTTACCAAGGGAACCGGCCCGGAGTACGGCGGGAAACGGTATGAAGTCCGCAATACCATTTTTTGTTTTATGACGCAAGGGTCATTATGCGCCAAATACCGTTCAGAACCAAAACTGGGTTATTGGCGCGATAGACGATGCCATCACGCCACCTATAATTAAACAGTAATGACAATAGAAAACATTTCTAAAGTCCACAATGATACTATGACAGAGGTATGAGACGAAGAAGATCGGAACAAATAATGCACGAAATGGCAGTACACGACCAACGAAGTACAGAAGAAAAATTAGCCAAAAGGTGAACGTTTCAGTTTGTGAAAGCGTCTTGAATAATTAGTGGAATTAACGCCAATTAAGCGGAAATTATGGACCACTGATCGGCTATTGGAAATTCCATATTTTACAGCCCGTAATTAAAAACTAATTGCATGTAAACCGAAATTTCCAACGAGTTTTATCGTCGATTTCAGAATAAAGCGAGTCAATGAGGGGAGAAATACAATGACTCGTTTCCCTCGGCCGTTTTCAGCTGTTTAATGGGAAAAGATAAGGATAGTTTCCATGCTTTCCTCTTTCATTGCAGAGACATATTTCATGTCCATTACATTTTCCTTTATTTGCGGCGAGGTAAGCGATGGCGAAAATCGTAATGTCAGATTTGGCTTATGGCCTAGTTTATTGCCAGGGTTGCGAATGCTACAGCACACACATTATAATCATGCAATGAAAATGAGTGTTATATCATTATGTGTTGGATCGCAAAGATATCTAGGTTTTCATCTGTTCTCCATTATTATCCGTTTATTACTGGATGCAAGATCCTTGAAGACACTTTTATGCCGAAAACATCTTTAAATTCTGTTTGTGTTTTTATGAGGCAAAGGCTGCAAAGGGCATTCTGCACCGGGATTTGCCGTTTTTCGAGGAATCCGAACTTTTCTGACGAGGGAACCAAACACCGAACTACGGGGGCAGGCAAAACAGGGCAGCATCGGGCGTCGAGGGTTAAGGGCGTTAAGGGCCCAGTTGAATACCTTTCCTTACCACATCGGAGCAGAGTACTCGAGATTAGTTCGGGTTTGTCGGGGGAGGTAGCGTGCTTCTAATGTCGAAACGTAGAATCTTCTGTTTACTAACGTAATAGGCAACTGAACCATCCGACATCATATAAATTGGTATTCCGGCATGTCACTTGACGGCGTGAATAGTTAACGTAAACTAAAATGAATTTCTGGATAATCAATGAAGTCATGCTTGATTACAGTGTTAATTGGCGAGTTGCATAACTTCGTGCATGGTGTGAAGAAAAGGCAAGCATACAAACAGTTTTTCAGGAACTTAACAGATTTAATATTGACTTGGTTATGTAATAGCAACAGAATTTCAAAATGCTTCGTAATTAAAGTAGACATGCTAACAGTAGTCGTCTAAACGAGACACCACTACAACGTTGTGTTCGTTGCTCGTTCGGTGAGCCAATAATTTCAAACACCGAGTTTAGTAACAATGAAACATGTCGATCGCATCTGAATCGAATACAGGTTAACAACAAGCGATTCGTAAACGAAGAAAGGGAAAATTCACATCAGTGTATAACAATTTAAACTACGCTTAAGATTTACTGCTTATGCGCAACGATCAAAAGATTAATGTACGTTTGAGAACGTGATGGCAGCGCCAAAGGTCGCTACAGGTTTATTTTCCGAGACAGCCTGCCCGAAGACAAGCAAGTTGAGTATCACCGAGCCCGAGGACTTGCAAGTTGAGCCCGCCTAAGTCAGAGGAGTTACAAGTTGAGCTAGTCGAAGCCAGAGGACTTGCAAGTTGAGCCCGCCCGAACCCGAAATATCTTGTGAACATTTGAGCCCTCCCGCGGAGCCCACTCGAGCCTGAAACTTCAAATATTACTTTAACCCTTTGACGTATGACTTAAATTTAAAAAAAAAAAAAAATTCAAACTACATTATTTAATCTCCTTCGAATTTTTATTAACACTTAATTCTACAATCCTCGAAAACGAATCACATAATTGTATTGCTTGAAGAATTTCGATATGGAAAAGTCAGTTTTAGGTTTCAATTGCATCTATCTGATGAGCTCGAACCCGAGTCCGTCTCATCTTTAGAGTATACTCGCACTGCTCTTTCTCTAAAGGACTAAGGAACACTGAGGGTCTAGGGATTCATACCCAGGGCTTAATTTCTAACAAAAAAAATGCAGGAGCCCTAATATTATGATAAATCGATTAAAAAATTGAATGGCTGCAAAAGAATCGATAAATCATATCAATTGTTTATGTTCATTTTTATGGACAACAAAATGCATGACCTTAATCTCAAATTTATTACTTTTTCATGTCCTCTTTGGCAATTCATGACCCTGGAGGGGCTCCGGCTAATATTTAAATAAGCGCCAAAAATGAAGTACGGGAGCCGGGTTCCGGTGGGCTCCCGCCCGATTTAAACCCTGCTCATACACCGGGCTCCTGGGAACAGTTACTTTTTTTGACACCCTTGGAAATCGAACGCTGGTTAACGAAACGCTAGGTGAATGCTTTACCACAGAGCCACTGCAGGCCAAAAATAATTTGACATATGCTCACTGCCA